>JBBMKA010054584.1:0-18590 GCA_037833695.1 Sechiopsis laciniata
GGGTACTCTCCCAAGTGTCCAGGATCAGCATAGTGAGCTGATCACCTTAGCTGAGAGTTAGAGACTCTCGAGATTCTGGGGTTATATTAATAACCCATTTGGAGATCTGCGGTGGATCCTTAGCTGAGAGTTAGAGACTCTAGAGGTTTGAGCATGCTGTGATTGTACTTATGTTGAGACTGCCTTTGTGATGTTGGATTGCTTGTATGCTAGGATGCTAAATGATGTGACTTGCGTACTGTACCCCAACTGGAGATTCTTACTGAGTGCCTTTCTACTCACCCTTATTTCTGTGGATTTCCACTAGGTAACTTGGGGCAGCACTAGGGTGCCTAGGGGAAAAGCTCCTTGATCTTAGGCGTCTGCTATTTTGATTTTATATGTTGTCTTTATTTAGCATGCAGGATAGTTTTGGTTATAATGAATTTAATGTTTTAAAGTTGTTTTGAATAACTCTGGCTCGAGGTTCAACTATGTTTTATTTTATGAACTGTTCTAAATGAATAAACAGGCATTTATTTTATTGGTTGGTTTAAAGTTAATTTTGAATGTATTGAACCATGCATGTTGAGTAAGAACCTGGTTTATGATTGTTTTAGGAGTCGAGTTTTTACAGTTGGTATCAGAGCTCAGAGTCATAGATTCTGTAGACTGACCTACTGAGTTAGGTCGTTGTCCCCATGATCATCAGCACTCCACAGCCGTCAGGTATGTCAAAAGTTAATTGTTTTAAGGGTTTTGTTTATAGTACTTGCATATAGCTACTTGTTCTGTTATTTGTAGTGTTGGTCCAAGCAGGGACTAACCGAGTTTGTTTGGGCTTAGAGAACGAGCAATGCGGGTTTGACAAGTACCCGCAGAGGGGTTGGAATGACAGGTGCTGCCATTAGAGGTGGTGGCACAGAGCTCGTGATTAGAGAGGCTTCGTTCAACGCAAACCCGTTCCCAGGCTGCCGTTGGTGACAATTGTTTCCCAAGGGAAAGTGCAGGGGTTGACCTGCCCAAAAGTACTACTCCTAAATGGAGTTTGCTTCGACCTTTCCTGTTACTGTCAAAGAAGGGTAGCTTGAGTTGCCAAAGGCCAGATTGTTTAAGTCTGGAGTTTCTTGTGCGGCTGTTAGTGTTGCCGTTACCCGAGGTTGTGACCTTGAATGTTCTACCTGCCTCAGTACTTAGAGTTTTGTTAGTGGCAACACCTCGTGATGTGGCTAGAGATTGCTTGTTTTGCACCAAGCTTGGGTGCAGGCCTAGGTACAGGACCAGTTCGCACTGTTTGTGCAGATGATTCATATGACCTATTTGGGAGTTAAGCTTGCTTCTCTAGGTGTTACACCGGTCGTGCCAGTTGTGACACCTATTCATGTAACACAAGTGATCTTGCTGCTAGTAGTCAGATGGCCACAAGAGAAAAGATGTGCAAGGAATGATCAGAAGTATCCTTCTCTAAGTTACCCGAGGGTTGGGTAAGAGTTAAAGGTATAGTGTGTTAAAGGTTATCCACGTAATGGATAACACTTTGAAGTTTGCGTGCTTTCGTTGTGGCTAAGTGCGTCGTTTTGCTAGGCAGTGTAATCAGATACCTGTGCGACTTCTTAGACTCTAACAGAGTCAGGTGATGGATGCTTCTATCATAGGGCACACTCGGTAGATGTGACAGTTTGAGGTACATGCATGTTGTTGTTGATACGCTTTGTGTAGATTTAGGTTCGCCCACTGTTGTTATGAACACGTGTAGAGTTGATTGGTGTTCCGCTGTTAATCGTGACTCTGTTGGGAGTTAGTTGATTGCATCTCTGTGAGGGTCAATTGGACTTCGATCTTTGATAATGATTAGTTGTACTCACATGTGTGCTTGTGAGTAACTTGTTCCCGTTGTGGGTGGTTATTGGAAACCACGTTAGAGTTGATTCTTTTGGGAACGAGACCGTGCTTGGTTTTTGGAAAAGTTGGAGTTCCAGTTTGAGGATACTACTCTAAAAAGTGCCTTTAGCTTGAGGTTACGTACATATTCTACTCGCTGTGGATTGTTTGTCTTCAAACAAGAGTTGTTCGTTTGGAACTTGACTTTGTATGGTAAGAATCCTTATTGTTGAGGTGTTAGAGCTCAGATGGGACTGAGCAAGGTGTAGATGCCAAGAAACCGTGCAGTTGTTGACTGGTGTTGCTAAGAGTACTATTGAGATCCTTACCCTGGGTAAAGCTACGATGTGGCTGATGCTTTGAGTAAGAGGACGACACATTCTGCAGCGTTCTGGTCTCACTTGCCCTTTATCTAGAAAGTTGGAGCTAGCCAGTGCAGTTGTGATACTGAAGAGGTTGATGCCTGTTAGGGAGTTGGCTGTTAGACCGTCTATATAGCAGTGTCTGTTTGAGGGTCGTCGTTAGGACCCTAAGCTAGTGGAGAATCAGAGATCCTTGCCAGAGCTCAGTCAGACCCAGGTAGTGAGTTTTCAATTGCTCGGGTGGAGCCCTGTTGCCAGTTGCCAAGCTAAAGTTAGTTTCATGGTAATCTTCGAGTTGGCTTGGAGTTGTAACATAAGGTTGAGCTTGGTTGTATCTAAGGTTGTGCTTTTAATAATTGTTATTTTCAAGTGGAGATTGTCTTAAAAGCTTAGTGGTTGTTCATCACTTTTGCTCGAACGTGACCGTTAAGTGGTGGTAGTGTTTCTTTTGTCCTTAGTATGTTCCTCTTTGTAAAGAGCCGCAATCCAGTTGTGAGTGAATGGAAATTTTTTATCCTTGAGAGAGCTGGAGTTTGTAACTATTAAATTTGAATGTTTGTTATTCTACCAATAGGTAATGGACGATTTAGTTTAAGAGCTTTTTGTTGTCTTGCTAAAAGATGTTTGTCCATTTAAGGTTTTGGAAGTTCTTTTGTTCCACCTGAGGTTTGTGGTGGCGCCTGGTGTGTCAGTTCCAAGTCTTGATGTTTGAGAAAGCCTTGCTAGTTGTGTTGCACCCGGCCCTAATGGTTTGTTGTTTTGAGGATTGTGTTTTGGTAACTTGTTTATGCTTGGTCAAGATGTTCCATGCATGATGCTTATGGTTTTGTCGTACTTTAAGCTTGAGTTTAAAGGAAGAAGTCATTTGCGTTAAGAGTTAGACGCATGAGTCTTGTCATTGACTTTGTGGCAAGAGTTGCCTTATTGGTTTTGCTTATAGTTAGGTTTTAGCAATCGAGGTCATTCTCAAGTTCTATTTTCAGTTACTTACTGATGCATTGGTTGATTATTTAGTTTTGAGCTAGAGACTAGTTGGTTGACATAGTGGTGATGTGTTAAGAGTTGGTTGAAGAACTTTTGGTTTTCTTTGGCCTTTTTGGTAGTTGCTACAAATTCGGTTGGTTGGTAAAGCAGAGTTTTCGAAGTAGCTTATTAGACGATCTGTTAAATGACCACGGTGGTTGCTTGAATTGGTAAAGGATTATGACTACGAGATCCTATACCATCTGGGTAAGGCCAATGTTGTGGCTGACACCTTGAGCAGAAAAACATCGCATTCTGCAACCTTGTTGAGTTTCCATCTTCCATTGCGAAAAGAGTTCGAGCGAGCCGGTATAGCAGTGTTGTTGGGAGAGGTTACTGCCAAGGTAGCCCCAGTTGACTGTTCAGCCTTCGATCAGACAGAGGATCATTGATGGTCAGCTGAGTGATCTCGAGTTGAGCAGATTGATTGTCAGGGTTCAGGCAGATGGTGATTTTGATTTTGTGGTAGCACCAGATGGTGGTTTGAGGTTTAGAGGATGCCTTTGTGTGCCTGCAAACGCTGGACTGCGAGCTGAGTTGCTCATTGAGGCTCACAGTTCCTAGTTTACTTGGCACCTAGGAGGTACCAAGATGTATCAGGATCTTAAGTAGACCTACTGGTGGAGCAACATGAAGAGAGAAATTACAGAGTTTGTTAGTCGGTGTCTCATTTGTCAGCAAGTAAAGTCTCCTAGACAGAAACCCGCAGATTTATTGCAGCCACTGAGTATGCCTCAGTCGAAGTAGGAGGTGATCTACATAGACTACATTCTGGGTTACCGAGGACACCGAGAGGGTTTACTCAAATCTAGGTGGTTGTTGACCTTTTGACCAAGTGTGCACACTTCATTCTTAGTAGGATAACTTACACCTTGGAACAGTGGGCACAATTGTTTTTGGAGCAGATCATTCGGTACCATGGGGTGCCAGAGAAGATTGTGTCTGATCGAGATTCCCGCTTTACTTCTCGCTTCTTGAGGGCACTCTAGAAAGGTTTGGGTACTGAATGTAGTTTCAGTATCGTATTTCACCCTCAGACAGATGGGCAGACAGAGAGGGTGAATCAGATTCTTGAGGACATGTTGCGAGCCTGCGTGTTAGATTTTCAGGGCAGTTGGGACCAGTATCTTTATTTGATGGAGTTTGCCTGCAATAACGGTTACCAGACGACGATTCAGATGGCAATATTTAAGGCTTTGTATGGTAAGCATTGCAGATCTCCAGTGTTCTGGGAAGAGGTTGGTGACAAATAAATTTTGGGTCCCAAGTTGTTACAGATGACTAACAACGCAGTTCAGAAAATCAGGGCTCGTATGTTGACAGCCAGAGTTGACAGAAAAGCTATGCCGATGTTCGGCGTAGAGATTTAGAGTTTGAAGTGGGTCAGCATGTGTTTCTGAAAGTGGCACCGATGCGTGGAGTTTTGAGGTTTGGTAAGCGTGGGAAGTTGAGTCCCAGGTTTGTGGGCCCCTTAGAGATCCTTGAGCGGATTGGTTCAGTTGCTTACCACTAGGCTTTGCCCCCATCTTTGGAAGCAATGCATAATGTTTTCCACGTGTCTATGTTACGTTAGTATGTGGCAGATCCGTCTCATGTAGTTGATTATGAGCCGTTAGAGCTGAACAAGGATTTGAGCTTCGAGGAGAAGCCTGTGTGGATTCTAGCCCGGGAGCCCAAGACCTTGCGTAACTGGGAGATCAGTTTTGTTAAGGTACAGTGGAGATGCTTGAAAGCCGAGGAAGTAACTTGGGAATTAGAAGATGAGATGAGAACTCACTACCCGGAGTTGTTTTAGTCTTAGGGACTTTCGACGACGAAAGTCATAAAAGGAGGGAGTATTGTAACGGCCCAGGTTTTCATCCCGGTTCCCTAAGTATGTTTCTCTTGGGTTTTGATTGTTTCGTTGGGCCGTTAGGGCAGTTCTAGCCTTAGGGGCATTTCAATCATTTACCCCTAAGGTTAGTTCGGTAATTTATGGAGCTTTAGGGTCGTTTCTGCATTTTTACTCAGTTGGTTTATTTTTGTGATTTCAGGTGCTTGGGGGTTAGTTTTGCGTTTAGAGGAAAATGGCTTGTTTTGTTAAAAAAGGTTTGGTTAAAAGAGTTAATTAAAGGAGAAAAGAAAAAAGTGACTTTATTTTCTGTTGCTGTGTCGATCAAAAGAAGAGAAAAACCCCAGAATCATTCTTCCTTCCAACCGATCTCTTCATCTCTTTCCCTTCTTCTCCATTGTCGCCGTCAATCTTCCATCGCCAGGCAACAAGCCTCGCCGCCGAGACTAGCCCATTGTCGAGCTCCTTTATCTTCTCCGTTCTGCCCACGCCCAACCGCAGCGCATCGTCAATCACAGCCATCGATCGCACGCAGCCTTGCCGATTTTAGTGTCCGTTCCCCACCGCTCGCATTGCCGCTTCGTAGCAACACACTCAGCCTTTACGCAGACGTCCATCGCAGATAGCATCGCCCACACGCACTCGCCTGCTTTGCCTAGTCGCACGCCCAGCCGTCTCCCCAACGATCTCGATCGCCTGCCCGCGTAGACTCTAATGCAGCCCCGTGCCGCACAATCCATGTCAGCCGTGTCTCGTGCCCTCCGTAACGTGCTTCTTCGCCAGGCAGAGTTTCGCCTTAGCGAACCTCCGAGCAGCAGCATCGTCTTCACGAGTTACTGTCCAGTTCTCGGTTTGGGTAACCTTGCTTCCCAAGACTTATTGTTGGATGCCTAGTTTATTGTAACTGTTTAGTTGGCTGATTGTTGTTTATTTATTACCATTATTTGGCTAGGGTGCATATTCTTGCGTGGTTGGTTTTGCAGCTCTAGGAGCAAGTATCCATTTTTGTCTTTTTCGGTTTTCAAGTAAGGATTTCCTTTCTGGGGTTGTGTGGACCCTGCGCTTGCTATTGATAGTTCTTTAGCTGTTTGTCACTGTTTTATTGACTTGTTATTGGATAGGTTGAGTGACTGCATTTCTGTTGTTGAGCATGCTAGTGGACTAGGGTTCTGGATGTTGTGTTGTTGAATGAATCTGTTAGTGGATAGGCTTGCTTGTTTATTGTCTTGTTCAATGCTCATGTTAGTGGATAGGCTTTTGCAGGTGATCTGTTGTATAAACTTGTTAGTGGATAGGCTTTTGTAGGTTTATTGATGCATATGTGCAAGTGGATAGGATTGTATGACTTGTTTGATAGGACCTGGCATGTAGAATGTTGTACCCTAGATTGCACCTTTCTGTTCACAGTGATTGCTATGTTTATTGACTGTTGGCATTCTGTATGTTATTGTACAATGTTTTGATGCTGAACTCTATTAGCTCTAGGGTGCTTCCTATTAGCTAGATCCTGTTAGGTTGTCATCATCCAGAGGCTGAGAGTGGACCAACGTACGAGTCCCCACCGGTCAGGCTGTGAGGATAGATTCCTTACCCCCGACATAAACCTAGTTTGTGGCCTACTAGAGCGGGATCCTTTCTTTGGTGCAAGCCTGCCTTGGGACGACCTTTAGCTTCAGGCATTGGGTGTGATTCAGGCTGCCACAGTATGGTGCCGAGGGCCTCCCGCCTGCTGTGGATCAGTGCGCACCTGGACTGGCATAGTTTGTGTAGGCCTACATTTATTCGATTTGCAGAAGCATGCGATGTGCGCGTATGTGCATTAGATGTCAGGAGGAGAGCTTCCTCGGGCTAGTGTATCAGTACACCTTTCCGTTCAGTTTAGAGCTCGACACTTGGGTACTCTCCTAAGTGTCCAAGATTAGCATAGTGAGCTGATCACCTTAGCCGAGAGTTAGAGATTCTCGAGATTCTGGGAGTTATATTGATAACCCATTTGTAGATCCGCGGTGGATCCTTAGCCAAGAGTTAGAGACTCTCGAGGTTTGAGCATGTTGTGATTGTACTTGTGTTGAGACTGCCTATGTGATGTTGGATTGCTTGTATGCTAGGATGCTAGATGATGTGACTTGCGTACTGTACCCCGGTTGGGGATTCTTACTGAGTGCCTTTGTACTCACCCTTATTTCTGTGGTTTTTCACCAGGTAACTTGGGACAGCACTGGGGCGGCTAGGAGAGGAGCTGCTTGATCATGGGCGTCCGCTATTTTGATTCTATACGTTGTCTTTATTCAGTATGTAGACTAGTTTTTGTTATAATGGATTTCATGTTTTAAAGTTGTTTTGAATAACTCTGGCCAGAGGCTCAACTATGTTTTATTTTATGAACTGTTCTGAATGAATAAACAGGCATTTGTTTTATTGGTTGGTTTAAAGTTAATTTTGAACGTATTGAACCATGCATGTTGAGTAAGAACCAAGTTTAGGACTGTTTTAGGAGTCGAGTTCTTATAGGGATAGAAGAGGAAAAGAAGATGCATTCGATGAGTTGGAAGAAGCTTGGTTCGAGTAATAAGGATGTGGGCTTGGGTTTCAGAAACCTGAACATCAACAATCAGGCGTTGTTGGCCAAACATAGTTGATGAATTTTAAGAAGCCAAGTTTTCTATTGTTCAAGTTCCTTCAAGGTAAATATTTCAAACATGGTTAACTTTCTTGAAGCCCAAACGTACAATAACTTGTCTTATATTTGGAAGAGCATTTTGTGGGGGAAATCAGTTGTTTATGAGAGGCAATAAATGGAAGTGGAAGAGGGTAGTAATATTCTTGTTGGAAGTGATCCCCGATTAGATGAAGGGGGGGGGGGGGGGGGGGGTTGCAATGGCCTTATTGGTTCTCGCCCATGCTGAAGGGAGAGAAAGGTTTCTAATCTAATCACCCCAACTCTAAGGTGGGATGAGGACTTGATGACTACCTCCTTTCTAGAAATGGTGCTAGAAGAAATCTTAATTATCTCTCTCAGTCAATCAAGGTCAAGCGATAAGATCATTTACGTCAGGGACCCCAAAGGAAGGTTCTCGGTGAAAAATATTTATTTCCTAACAAAGAGTGTGAAAATGTGAAGGAAGCTTTTAGGTCTAGTGAGAAGCACAATGTTGTCCTCTGAAAAAGTTTATAAGCGACTGTTGTCGCCCTTAAAAGTTAAGACTGGTGCTTAGAGCTTGCTTAAAAATTTCATCCTGACCAAGGAAAACATTTATTAAAGAAATATTTACATCAATACACGTTGCACTATCTGTTTGAAGGCTAAGGAGAGCTCTCTTTATCTCATTAAAGATTGTAAATGGGTGATCATGGTGTGGAAGTGTATTCTCTCGAATATTTATGATCTTAAAATTTATTTCTGACGAGCTCATTTTGGGTTTGACTTTTGGGCAGGGCTTTATTCGAAAGTGTCAACTTCTGATAGGTATAAAACGTCTTTTGTGCTTTGGGGGGTTTGGCATTTTAGAAAAATAGTTTTGCATAATCACATTCGTGCATCTACAGATGGCCAGATGTATGAGATATTAAAGGGTATTGATTTTAACATTATTTCTTTGGCAGGATAAGATGGTGTCAGGTTGCCCTCTTCGTAAAACATTTAGGCTTTGTGGATGCCACCACCAATGGGAAAGTGGAAATTGATTGTCAAGGCTATGGAGGATTGCAAATCGGGGAAAGAAGGCATTGGGTGGGTGGTTCGTAACTGCGAAAGCCGACCTATTTTGATGGAGGCTGTTGCAGGTTTGAAAAGCTTGGATCGCAAAAATATAGAAGCTTTGGCAGTGCTCGAGGAATTTAGGAGCTGTTATTGAGGGGTTCGCTTCCTCTTCCCTTGATCTTGATCGAATCTAATTCTTCAGTTGTTGTAAATGCAATTTTGAGAGATTCTGGAGATGTTCTTTTTTGGGGGGGTTATCTCTCCCCTCATGTGGCCCTCTACTTTACAACAGGATTGATTATTCGCTCTCAATGAATGGTTAAATGTTGTTTGATTCCTTTTCAAAAAAAAAAAAAAAAGAATGTTGTTTGATTAAAAAATAATAATAATAATAAAAAATAATAAATAAATAAATAACTTGTAACATGCTAAATTGAGCATAACTTAACATATTTTGTGTACATTTAGTTTCTTAAGTAGTCTGAGATTGTTCACATGATCATTAAGAAATTATAAAACTGACAAGCCTATTTTTTATATTTGTGAGTGTCAAAGTCATTATGTGCACCTCAACTATTTTCACGAGATAATATATATCGTAATTCTACAATATTTGATTGTCAAGAAAATTTGAAAGAAATTAATTTCTTGGTTAGGTAAATATTATTACTTGATCTCATAATTTTTTTGTTCCTCAATGCTTTATTGACAACAAAAAAAATTTATTGACAACTAAAAAATTGTAGGTTTGTTTAAACTATCAAGAACTAAAATTGTTAAGATCTCACATCGAAAAGAATATAGACCTCATATCATAAAAAATGTGAACTACTCATTTCATCGTCAATTAATTTTAAGATGAATGTTCACGCTATCTAATAAAAATGTTGTATTAATAAATCAATAGAACACAATGAAAGAGAAAATAAATATGAGTGCAATTAATATGTGTTTAGGTTAAAGATTTCTATACTATTGAAATACTTTTTTTTTCCCTCCTAATAAGTGCGATCATAATTAAGAGATCACAACTTTAAATCTTACATAATTTTTAACATTATACACTTATTAAATTGAACATAAAATTGACAAGGCATACACTTATTAAATTGAACATAAAATTGACAAGACGCCTAAAAGGTTAAAAAAGCAACTTGGAAGAAAAGAAAAATAGAAATTTTAAAAAAAAAAAAAAAAAAAAAAAAAAAAAAAGAAGAAGAAGAAGAAGAAGAAGAAGCCTAAGCTCAATTGCTATCTTTTACTGACAACTTTGAAAATAGAGATTCAATTCCCACACTCTTATTTATTGTTTACAAAAATAAAAATTTGGAAATTAGTTAAATGTTTTGGAAGGTAAAAAAATCAGAAAATATAAAATTACAATTTCCTTATTAGACAACATTTAAATTTAGAAAGACAACTTGCAATTCAAACTTTGTTTTTATGGTTTGAAAACATCATTGGACATCAAATTTGATCAAAAGGAGGAATCCCTGATCACATGATTAAAAAACAACTCAGCTTTGCCCTTTCCAATGAATCGTTGTCTTTGTGGTTTTGGATATAACTTATAATTGCTTCCTTTTCTTGTTTGATCTAGGTTTTAACGACTAATAATTATTAAAAACAAAACGACAAACAAAAAAAAAGGAACCAAATTAATCGAAATTAGGTTCATGTCCCTTGAACTCGGAAATGATCTTCATCAATAATTAATTCATTTCCCTACAAAACCTGCCCCCTGCATTTTTATTCAATTTTGTTTCAAACAGACACAGATTAGACAAAACACAACATCTTAGGCAGGCGAAATTGATTCTCTGTAACCGATTACATAACATCATGGCCTTCTCCACCAAAGGCAGCGTTGACCCTCCTGCAGTTTCTTCTGACTTCCCCACGCCTGCCAATCAACGGCTTAATATTCCCCATATTGATCATGGACTGGCGAAACTCCTTGAAGAAGGTCCCTTCCCTAGCGGCAAAGCTGTTGACAATGTCAATGGTATCAGCTCCGGGAGTGGAGAAAAGCTCTTGATCGCTTTGGAGCAGCCCCTTTTTGACTTGAAGGTTTGTGTAGTAGTTTTTGTCGAACACGTCGGGTGTTGTCGGATCGAAGTTGGCTCTTGTGTTTGGACCTGCCGAACAAACCCCTTCCAGGAATCTCCTGTAGTTGGCGTCTAGGGTTGGATCAGGTTTTCCCGTGTTGTTGAAATTTGCGAACCTGTGGCTGAAAAACGTGCACCGGGATCGACCGAACGTGTGCGCTCCGGATAAAGCTACGAGGTCCACGGAGTTCAGCCCGACTGCGGCGAATTTGGCTTTGAGTTCGACTAGAGTTTCAAAGGGGCTGGCTAACCCTGTGTCTGCACCGGTTTTGTTTGCTATTCTGCTGTCTCTTCTTCCGTATAATACCCTCCAACTTGGCCCACCTTGCTGCCAATTTCAATCGAATATGTATGTTATCTTAGATCCGACCCAAGCAAGTAATCCTAAATGAGTATTTCCAACACAATCGAAGTAGGTAAAACTTAAACCGGCATGGATCCCAAAAATACGGATTCAACCCGAAATCTAAACACGTGTTTCAGTCAAAATTTCGGATCTAATCCAAAATGTTGTTTAAGATATGACACCATGTCGAAGGTACATGTTGGAAATATTTACTTTATTAGAGGTTGAAAAAATGATCAATTTACAGCAATTTTATAAGATACTCGGCTACTCAACTAAGTGTCAATTGGTTTTGAGATGAAATCATGTTATTTAATAGCGTCTTTTGGAAGTTGAGGTGGGAATAGAACTAGTACCACATCGACAGAGTCTTTAGAGGCCTGAGCTAGGATGTCGGCGCAGGAGACGACGCCGGGGCATTCCCTCTCGACAGCAGCTTTGATGGCATCGACATGTTCAAGTCCTTGGATGCCTTGGTTTCCAGGGGAGTTAAGCTCACTGACTATGCCGGGAGCATCCTCTAGCAAAACAGAGCCATCACAGCCCTGTATATAAACAAATTAGTATTACATAATATTAAAGAGAGAAGGATGGTGGTTAAAATCTGTATAATTTACATTGACGAAGCAGTCGTGGAAATGGAGGCGGATGAGTTTAGCACCGGCACGGATGTCGGATTCGATGGCTTTCTTGACGGCGGCGCGGACAATGTTAGGGAGACGAGGGCAAGATTGGTCGTAAAAGTTCTCGGAGAGTTGAGCTATGGAGCCTCCGAAGAGAAGAGCCACAAAGAAGAAGAAGAAGAAGGGTGTAATATTGGAGAAAGCCATTTTGGAATTTGGAGTGAGGAAAAGCTTCAGCAATGGAGCTTTATTTTATAGACAGTAAAGCAGAGTGGGTCGTGTGTTGCGCTCACTCACGGGGGCGGCTCAACACTTCGGCCAGCCACAAGCCAATTCAATATTTCAGCTTTATTTAATCGGACTATCCACCATTATTGACAAAATTCTTAAATGAATTGTTTTTTATTTTTTTAATACATATCGGGAGAGAGAGACAAATACCAATTCTCGAGATCGAACCTGTGACTTTCGTATTGAACTCGTTTACTATCAAACAATGAAACCATTGCATTACTTAACTCATTCGGTCTAAAATGATTTGTTAAAGCATAATGAGTTTCTTCAATTTTTCAATATAATCTAATAACCAAAAAAATTATGAGTTGTCAACAATTGTGGTTGAATTTTTTTTTTTTTTTTTTTTTTTTTTAAATCTTCAAGTTTGTTAAAAATTCAACTATAAACAAGGAGGGAAAGGAATTAGAATACATACTTTTAGATCTATTTGAGTTTTTTTTTTTTTTTTTTTTTGAAAAATTAAGTGTACAAATTATACCTCCATCTATTACTTCTATATCTTGTATTGTTGTGTTGTCTATCTTTTGTTTAAGTTTTCAAAAATGAAGTCTTATTTTAAAAATTAAAAGAAAATAGTCTTAAAATTTTTGCTTTTATTTTAAAATTTTACTTAGGAATTCAAATGTTTCTTTAGAAAAAGATGAAAATCATGATGTAAGAATTAAGAGAAAATAACCTTAAAAAACAAATGATTTTTTTTTTTTTTTTTTGAGTTCAACTACAAACATGACTTTTTTTTCTTCATGTTATTCTCTTTCTTCTCCTATTTTTGTTAATATGCATATTGTCCTTGTAGAACTATAGAACTTTATCCATGTGGTTTCATTTTTTTTTTTTTTTTAATTTGGAGGGGAATAGCTTGGAAGTTTAAGCCATAAAAAAATTTTAAAAAAAAAGACAGAATATCAAAAGTAATTAGACAAATATAAAGAGAAACTATTGAAAATACAAAACAACTTGAGAACGTAATTGAAAAAAAAAAAAAAAAAATTACAGATAACTTTATTTTAGTAGTTGGCTTGAGAAGAACATAAAATATATGAAATGAAATCAGATCTCTTTGTCCACATCAAATAAGTTTATATGTCCTAGTCCAACTCTAAAAATATATTTTTTAGTTTTCTTAGCTGATCAAATATGATATACAAAAAACAATTCTTCAACAGCAGGAGTCTTATTTCATGTTCAAATTGAGAAAAAATAAATGGCTAGATTAATGCCCTTGAATTTGATACTAGTTTCAATTTATAGCCATATTGATGAAAAAAAAATTGTATATTAATATATTTATTAAAAATTTTGATCGTATCATTAAATTTTTAATTTCTAAATCAATTTGTAACTAAGTGAAAATTATAAGAAAAAATTGAAAATTGTGAACCAAAGGTTTTCGAGGGGTTTAATGAATAATTTAATAGATAGTTAAGTATGGCTGTTTACCACTAAATTCAAACAAAGATTCCACCCTCTACCAAAAACAAACCCAATTTACGTAAATTGATTCAGACACCAATATGGAAAAACTTTATTGAGATTGTTTTTAAGTTCTCAAGGAAAAATATTGCAAGTAGACTTTACTTTTTGAAAAATGAACTGTCAACAATCGTTTTTTTTTTATGTATTATTATTATTATTGTTTTTTTTTTATGTATTATTATTTTATTGTTACCAGTATATTCTAAGAATCATTATGTTGTTATTGTGTATTTCTAATTTTTTTTATGTATTATTATTGTTTATTTAATATTGTTATCTGTTGTTATAAATATGCATTAATCTTTTTTTATAACGATAGTTTTTAAAAAAATTTGTGTAATACTATCAAAAAAATGTTAAAATTTGTTGGCTATTTATGTATATATATATATATCAGATAACACAAATATGCAAAACATATATGGGTGTCAAATAGGTATTCATCTTGAATTTCATTTGTATTATTTAGGAAATAGTCAAAAATATATTAAGGAATAAATACAACTAAGAAGGAGAAACCAGAGAACATTGGATACATGCGTTAATTAAAGTGGCAAGAAAAAAACAAACAACGTTATCATGGTTGGAGAAGTACGTAGTTGGTAAGTTTAATGTAAATTTTAATTTTAATACTGTTATTATTTGTGAAGCAAAAAACAAGTGGGCCCATCCATCAGTCCATCCAATTTACGCTACTGCCGGAAAAGGTAATTATAAAATTGTAATTTGCAATTTGTGTGCCCACACAGTGAGATAAAAAAAAAAAAGGCCGTTATTTTTCTGTGTGTGAGAAAGCAGCCATAAGCGAGAAGAAGAAAAATTGAAAATTGTTTTTCAATTTTTGTGAGTTTATTCTTTTTGTTTCCTTGAAGAGTTTGATAACAATTGTACTGAGTGATTCGTGAGTCTTTTCTTTGAGAGAAAAGTGAGAAATCATTCTTGTGAGCATTGTAAACTCTTGTTACTTTCTCCCTCATATTTTAGTGAAACCTGCATCGGTAGCAGAAGACTGGAGGTAGCCATCATTGGGTGAACCAGTATAAATTCGGTGTCAATTTCTCATCCCTTAAACTTATTTTGTTTATCGTTCTTGTTGTTTGGAAGTTTAGATTAATTTATCTATGCTTTTAAACCTGTCGTTTCAAATTGATAATTCCGTTGTGCAATTTGGAACTCAAACTTGATATGGGAAAGACAAGAATATTTTTGTCTAAATTATTGTAAATTTTTTATTGATTATATTTGTCAGCGTTGAGCCAATTTCGCCTAACAAGTGGTATCAGAGTATCAGGTTGTAGAACAATGATTGGAAGAGATGAGAAATTGGTGATTTTCGATGGACCAAATTTTTTGTTTTGGAAGTGTCAGATATTGGATTATCTGTATTTGAAGGATTTGCATTTACCATTGGAAGGGAAACCCGATGACATGGGAGAAGCTGACTGGAAAAAGTTGGACAGAAAAGTGTTTGACACAATTCGCTTAACTTTGACAAAGAATGTGCAAAGCAGTGTTGTGAAGGCGACGACTATAGAAGAGCTGATGACAGCTTTGTCCAACTTGTATGAAAAACCCTCGATAAACAATAAGGTGTATCTCGCAACTCAGTTTTTTAATTTAAAAATGGCTGAAGGTACATCTTTCACTGCCTATATCAATGAATTTGATTTATTGATAAATAAATTAGCTGCTGTTGACTTAGATTTTATAGATGAAGTAAATTCGATTTTGTTGTTGAGATCTTTACCTGACAGTTGGGAAACTATGAAAGCTGCAATTTCGAATTTGTGTGGAAAAGAGAAATTGGAATTTTCACAAGTTAGAGATTACGCTATTGCAGAAGAGATTCGCAGAAAGGACTCGGGTGTTGCTTCTACTTCTGGTTCAACGTTGAATGTGGATAGAGGCAGGAGTAATAATAGAAGTCAAGGGAATCGAGGTAAATCGAAAAACAGCAGAAGCAAGTCTAGGAATGGCAGATTTGAGTGTTCGAACTGTGGTAAGACAGAACATCTGATAAAGAACTGCAGGGCCCCAAAGAAAACTGAAGGCAATGAAGCTGATGCAAATATTGTTGCTAATGAGGCACAAGATGCTCTAGTTCTGGTAGTGGAATGTGCTTATGAAACATGAGTGATAGATTCAGGTGCATCGTTTCATACTACAGGTCAGCGTGACATTCTTGAGAATTATGTTGCAGGAAATCATGGAAAGGTTTATCTAGTAGATGGAACCTTTAGACATCATTGAGATCGGTGATGTAAGATTGAAAAGGGCAAATGGTTCGACTTGGAAAATTTGCAAGGTACGTCATGTTCAGAATATGATGAAATTTTGATTTCTGTAGGACAGTTAGACAGTGATAGATATGAGACAAGTTTTAGCCAAGGAAATTGGAAGGTTACAAAAGGTGCTATGGTGATTGTTAAAGGAAGCAAGTCAGGAACTTTGTATGTTAGTAACAATGACATAGACATGGTGGCAGTTGTAGATCATTCAGGTGAAAATGATTTGTGGCACAACAGATTGGGACACATGAGTGAAAAAGGTATGAAAATTCTTCACTCTGCAGGGAAGTTGTGTGAGGACTGTGTATTTGGGAAGCAAAAAAGAGTCAGTTTCTCAAAGACAGGAGCAAAGCTAAAACCAACGAGGTTGGAGTTAGTTCATAGTGATGTGTGGGGACCTTCTGAAGTATCTTCCATTGGTGGTTCTAGATACTATGTGACCTTCATAGATGACTCAAGCAGGAAGGTATGAACTTATTTTCTCAAGCATAAATCTGATGTATTTTCTATTTTCAAAATTTGGAAGGCTATGGTTGAGAATGAGACAGGTCTGAAAGTCAAGAGCTTAAAGTCAGATAACGGCGGCGAATATGTAAGTGGAGAATTCAAAAGATATTGTGTAGATAATGGTATTGTGATGTTAAAGACAGTCCTAGGGACACCGCAACAAAATGGTGTGGAAGAGAGAATGAACAAGACGCTGAATGAGCGTGCCAGGAGCATAAGATTACATGCAGGATTACCTAAGATGTTCTAGGCTGAGGCAATCAACACGGCGACCTATCGATCAATAGGAGCTCGACCATACCACTAGATTTCAAATTGCCTGAAGAAGTATGGAGCGGTAAATAGGTAAACCTTTCTCATCTAAAGGTTTTTTGTTGTTTATCTTACCTTCACATTGATGCTGCAGACAGGAGTAAACTAGATGCTAAATCCAAAAAGTGTTACTTTATTGGATATGGTGGTGCTGAAATGGGCTACAAGTTTTGGGATGACCAAAATAAGAAGATAGTCAGAAGTAGAGATGTGATCTTCAATGAAGAAGTTCTGTATAAGAATAGAACAATAGTTGATTCAAATACAAATGAGAGTAAAGAAGAGAAGACTCAGTATATAAGTCTTCCTGATGTTGAGACCAAAATAACAAGGATTGAAGATCATAACATAGTTACTCTAGATCAAAATAGTTGTGGAAACTAAAGGACCAGTTATTGAAACTGATGAGCAGACTGTGGAACATTAAGAAGTTCTGAGAACGCCACCTCCACCAGTCATGAGGTCTAATAGAACTATCAGACCACCACAGAGGTATTCCCCTACTCTAAATTATATATTATTGACCGACAGAAGTGAACCTGAATATTATAATGAGGCGGTTCAAGTTGAAGATTTTGTCAAGTGGGAGTTGGCCATGAAAGATGAGATGGATTCTCTTATGACGAATCAGACATGACAACTAGCTGAATTACCCAGAGGTAAGAAAGCTTTACAGAACAAGTGGGTTTATAGAATCAAGCAAGAACCTGATGGTAGCAAGAGATATAAATCGAGGCTTGTAATCAAAGGCTTTCAACAGAAGGAAGGTATTGACTTTAATTAGATATTTTCCCCTGTAGTTAAATTAACTACAATTAGAACTGTATTGTCGATAGTGGTAGAAGAAGAATTGTTCCTGAAATAGATGGATGTAAAAACTGCTTTTCTTCATGGAGATTTTGATGAAAAAATTTACATGGTACAACCACAGGGTTTCACAGTTCAGGGAAAAGAGAAAATGGTTTGCAAACTTCAGAGAAGCTTGTATGGTCTCAAACAAGCACCCAGACAGTGGTATAAGAAGTTTGATAGTTTTATGTGCAGCAGTGGGTTTCAGAGATGTCAGGCAGACCATTGTTGCTACATAAGGTCTCAAGGAAACTCGTATGTTATTTTATTGCTATATGTTGATGAAATGTTGATAGCATGTGTGAACAAACAGGAAATTCTGAAGATAAAAAATGAATTATCTCAAGAATTTGATATGAAACATTTGGGAGTTGCCAAATAAATCTTAGGAATGAGGATTAGAGAAAAGATGGTATATTAACTTTGTCACAGGAAGAATATGTGAAAAAGGTGTTAAAGAGATTTAACATGGAAAATGCAAAACCTGTGAGTACCCCTTTAGCTTGTCACTTTAAATTATCTAAGGAGCACTCACCCACTATAGAGCAAGACAGAAAGGATATGGCTAGAGTGCCATATGCTTCAGTTATAGGAAGCCTGATGTATGCTATGGTTTGCACAAGACCCGATATTGCACATGCAGTGGGAGTTGTGAGTAGGTACATAAGTAATCTAGGGAAATAGCATTGGGATGCAGTTAAGTGGATTTTCAAATATCTAAGAGGGACAACTGATTATGCTATGCACTTTAAGAACTCGAATTTTAAACTGCAGGGTTATGTTGATGCAGATATGGCTGGTGATACAGATGGCTGAAAAAGTACTACCGAGTATGTTTTTACTTTAGGCGATACTGCTATTAGCTGGGTTTCGAGATTTCAGAAGATAGTAGCTCTTTCTACTATAGAAGTTGAGTATGTTGCAGTGACTGGGCAAGTAAAGAAATGATATGGCTTCAGTCCTTTCTGGATGAACTTGGCTTGAAACTGGGTAAGGGGACTTTGCATT
>JBBMKA010054624.1:0-18582 GCA_037833695.1 Sechiopsis laciniata
TATACTCTAAATACTCTTATCTCAAGATAATTTTACACAGTCTCCGACAACGGCGCCAAAAACTTGATGCGTTCTGGGGTAGCGAATAGCTAAATGCTTTAAGTGTAGTTAGTTTGCACTTCACTCAAGTATACGCGGTCTGCAGCAAATAATAAGTAAATTATCAATCTCCACAGGGACTGAAAACTATCCGAGGTGATGTTCAGAATTGAATTATAAATTACGAATATGATTTTGAGTTGGTTTGTAATTGAATCATAAAGGTAAGAAAATGGCAAGATAAGTAATATTGATAAGATAAGGCTAGACTAAGATACTCATGAAATTCAATAGCAATGTAATAAATGAGAAACTTACGGTAAGAAACTCTATCATACCACGCCTTACTAACTTTCGCTTCTGCCTTTGTTTAGCATCCAGTCCGACTTCTACCGCGGCTAGATGTAATTATGAGTCGGCGCTAAGTATGTGATAGTTACGCGTTTATTTCTAAACTCCAATTCAAAACATCACAGACGTACACACTACCTATCAAACATGTAAAGTAGATTTAGGTTATTTCCTCTTCCTATTTACAACCTTTTAGTTTGTGTGGATGGCTAGTCGACACTCACTATTATATTGATGTACCTAATCTACATGCTCTAGATAAACCCTTCCAGTTTCTTCTTACAACATGGTACTAAAATTCACTTTCTCCTAGCTTTGCCCTAATGAAGTTAGTTCATGATGCATACAGAAAACACAAAGCATAACATGGAAAACATAGTAGAATTGTATTACTGAAGTAAAATGAGTCTAACAATAAAAGAAAAATAAATAAACAAGCTATCGTCGTCTCAATCGAGTCTTTAAACTTCTCTCAAAAGATAGAACCAGAGAAATGACCTCCACTCCTCTCTATTATACAAACAATCTATTTATAGGACTAGGTCATCATATCTCCGAATCTCCCAGAATGGAACGAATCAATCTTCGCGATAATTTCTCGTTTAATCCTTGCCAAATGTGTTTTGATTTGTCTAAGGTAGGAATCCCGTGATTTCAACAATCTGTCTCTTAATTTGTCTGGTTAGTCAACTTCTCGCTGTCAAATGATTCCTTCTTTATTTACTTGAAATGCTTCTGGCCTTTGTCTTTAGAGCTTTAATTGCTCGCAATCGCGCGTCTTGATTCTCAGCGTCGCACTGCCCCGCTAGCGCTAACCCTGCGAAAATACAAATCAGCATAAGTTCTGCGAAATCCGTGCTAAACGTGCTATTATGGTTGTTTTCCACTTAATAATCGATATCTTGCATTTTACACCCCCAATGCATAAGCATTAGTGAATTACACCTTTTTATTCCTAATTTTGCCTTACTCGCAATAATTTTCAATTGATAAGCGCAAATAATGATCCAAAGTTAGGCTAAAATCTGACTCTATTTTAGAGTCATCAAGTACCCCCTTCATTGTGCTACTAATCGCAATGTATGTTTGTTGTTCTTGACTGTGATCATGTCTTTACCCTATACTAGGGGTCCTTACTGATTTTTCATAAACTAAACCTTTCCTTTATGGTTTTCTCCAAGAATGACTATACTATATCAAATTGGTTGACCGGGCAGGAAGAAACTTCAGGGTACCCGTTGGATTTATTTTTTAGTCTTGTTTTTATTTCCTTTTGCATGAGTTAATTTATGGGCATGTAAAAACTATTCTGCATTTGTTTTATTGTTTTTATCGCGTCCCTTGGATTTTACGAATTTGAAATAATGTTTTAAGTATTTTGGCATAAAAACATGTCTTTCTTTATATCTTTTTGTCTTGTATTTCTATGCATAATTAGTGGTAGAGACCTAAAGTTAGACCCTATCTAGAGTCGGTACTTTACAACCGAAATCAGTCTACATAGACTATCGTGCTATGTTAAAACAGATTCCAAAGCATCTCCTCTGGCAGCTACTGTCACACTTGTTAAACTCCAGGTTAACGACGATCAAATGTGGTCCGACATTGAACCTTTAAGACCACACAAGGTTAGTCCATGCATAAGACTAACACAACATGCGTAAAGCAGATATTCATCCATGCAAGATATCAATGATATGTATTACTATAATTAAACCCCCTTGTTCCCACATACCAAACGACTGCTAGAGTACTAGTGATCATGGGGACATAACGACCTACTTAATAAGCCAGTCAACATAATCTATGACTCTGCACTCTAACACCAACTGTAATAACCCGATACACTAAAACAACCTAAGTTAGGTTTCTTACTTACATGCACTCTAACACCAACTGTAATAACCCGATACACTAAAACAACCTAAGTTAGGTTTCTTACATGCATGCATAAAACAAGATAAAAGTCCATGTCACTGAAAACAACTCAAAATTCATACTTCATTTATGAAATCTCAAAGTACATAGATTTTCTTAAAATCATAAAAATAGTAGCCTCTTACAATGGTAGTTCAAAGTAAACTATAGAATATAGTTCATGTTGGAAAGAATAACCTAAGTAAAATTCCTAATCTAATGACTAAACAACAGCCTTCCCCATGATCCTTCCAGTTCGCTCTAGCTTAGTCAATCTGTTATAGTACAAGTCTACCTAGGGACAACCACAAGTACGAGGTGAGTACAAACATACTTGTAAGAATCCCCGATTGGGATACAATATACAATAGGTACCAAGCAGAAAAGAAAGAAAATCATGTAAAACAACTGGTCCAATTGGCACTTGGAGACATCAGATTAATTATTATTCGACAGTACTTTATTGTAGGTTTTTGACGTAGCAACTAAAAGAAAAAAAAATCCTAAGTAAAATTAATCCAATTAATTTTAATTGACCAACCTATTCCCAACAAGACGTATTTCATGACCAAACTGCATGATAATGTTTTAGTGATTTTTTAGCTAGGCTTGGATATGATGCAAATATGGAATAATATTTGTTAGGGAATTTACTCCCCATAACATCTTTTTTGTGTCTATTATAATCATAACTTTTTTAAAAAAATTATTATATCTATAGTATTTTTTTTGTGTGTTTTTTTTACATATTCCAATTCTTCCATTTCTTCTTCTTCTTTCAACCCTGACAACTTTTTCTTCTCTCTCATTCAAAATCAACAATCGCCACCTTCAATTTTCTAACAAAATGAATGGAAAGGAGTTGGACGTTGAACTCGGTAGTGGTAGAGCTCAATGTTATATTGGTGTAGAGTGCTGATATCATCGGTGTCACACCCTTTCATTTCGTTACGACCTTCCATGTGCAATTTTCTTGATTCTCAGCTGAGTTTTCAAACACTTTTACCTTAAGGGGCATTTTAGTGATTTGGCCCCTAGAGACATGTTTGCAATTACTAATTAGTTGTGAGCTTCTTTGTTGTTTTAGGAACCATTGGGGCAATGTTGTAATTTAAGGAAATTGGGTTTAAGAAGTAGAAGGGTTCTTTAGCGTTTTTTCATTTTGTGTTTGAGAGGCAAATAGAGGAATAAAGAAAATGAGAGGAAACAAGTGTCATCGCTCATGTGCTGCAATTGATCGCCGCCATACGTCCCACTGAACGCTACCCCACGTCGCAACGCTCCCTCGTCTGGCAGCAAGCAACGCCTCACTAAGCGACATTTAACACAACCCCCAGCCACCGATCACACCCTGTTGCACGCCTTACTTGTTGCTCCATCTCGCCAAGTGCCATGCATTCACCCAGCCAAAACGCATCAGCCTGCACCCTCGCGTTGCCCTTGTGTGTGCCCAAAGTCAAGCCTATACTAGCTAGTAGCACGCCACGTACCACCGTGCAGTCCCCATGTGCCGTCGTGCAGTCTCCATATGCCACCACACAGTTTTTGCGTGCATGTCTCAATTTTCGTACCCTTAGGAAAATTTTGAATCCTAACTTTCTTGGTTGGCCAATTTTTAGTAGTTTAGCACCTGGTTGGCTATTTGTGCTTAGGTTGTGATAACCGTGTGTCGTTTTGCTTTTGGAGCTCTAGAGAGCGTTATGTATTATTGTTTAAGGCAAGGACACCTTACTTGGGTTGTGTGGACCCTATTCATAACTATTATATATGTATGTTTGTGTGTACGAATTATAGTTCCATGTGCATGTCTGGATATGAGGTTTTGGCGTGTAGTGTTTATGTGTTTGTTTTATCCTGTTTTATCTTTGTGATGCATGTATCTTTGGGATGACATGTATCAGTATTGGAATGCTAGGATGTTAGACAGTCAAGTTTGTCTGTTTGAGTAGTATCGTGCTAGGATAACTGATTGAGGATGAGCATGTCCTTTGATCCGCTAGGATTGAGCATATAGTTTTCTTAGATAGATTCTGTTAGGTGCCATCATCTAGAGGTTATAGAGGATGCAATGTACTATATGTCACCCTCACTGGTTGGGGATATGCCACCCCCAACAACTAGGAATGCGAAGTAGCATGCCGCCCCGGTGATGCCTAGTTTGTAGCTTGTACAAGTCGAGCTTTGATCATAAAGCAAGGCTACTATGGTAAGTCCTTAGCTTCAGGTGATGGATGTAGATGCGTTGGCATAGTGCTAGCAAGACGCTCCATCATTGTGTTCAGTGTGCACTTTTTATATAGTTAGACATGTGGACTTGGACTAGGACAGTCTGTGTAGACCTGTACTAATAGAAAGGGAATAAAACCCATTATTAAACAAAAATTTTATAATAATTTTATAATCTTCTTTTTCTTTTGAAACACCCATTTAATCTTTGGATTTAATTAATCATTTATTGACGGTTCCCATGTTGAATAAGGAATAACCGACACTAACATGGCCCCATGTTAGTGTAAATGGCAGCTGTGTATTTTATATTTTTTGTTTTGGTTTATAAGAAAAACACACCACTGCAAAATAATAACAAAAAAATAAAATAAACACATGCGATATTTATTTCCTTTGACATTGTTGAATTTTTTGAAATAATATTCGATTAGGAAATAGGAAGTAGAGAAGTGGCCTTTTATTTATTTATAATTTAAAATTTCTTCCCCATGGCCATTGTGTGAGATCTGCATCTGCAATTCTCCAGATTCCATGTCTCCTGGTCGATGATCCTCTCTACTTGATCTGCCAATTTGAACTCATTCCTCCGATTTCGGCTCCGGTAAGTCTCGTTTCTTGTTGTTGCTGTTTTGAGATCTTGCCCTTATCAGCATTGACTTTTTTTCTGACTTTCTGTAATCTCCATGGCCGACGTCCCTGAGGTTAGCGAGAACTGTGGCTTGGATATGAGTACCTACGAGAATTTGCCTAAACCTTGCAATGCAGCACCCCCCTTTCAGTGTGCTAAGGAGGATGATGATTCCGATGGCTCTTACGTTTTCGTTACCTCTACCGATGTTGATCTCCATCCCCAACCTAAGTCTGCCCATACGGACTTTCAGGTTTTTACTGGGGAGTTCTGTACTCATGCATTGGTGCATTCCGACGCAATCACACTGCCGGATGCTCTTCATTCTTCTGCCCAAATCCATCTGCTACACTCTCCTCAAGATGTTGACGACCCTCTGATTCACAAAGAAATCCAAATAGTTTCTACCTCTGAGCCTTCCAGCACCGATGCAAATCTCAGTGGGATAGACATTCAGTCGGAGTCTTCTCAAAAGGCGGACGACATTCAGATTCATGAGGAAAATGGCATAGTCAGAGCCCCCATGTTGTTTAATACTCAGGCAAATCCTAGGCCAGAATTTGAAGTCCAGTCTTCTCTGGAGGTGGAGGACATTAAGCTTTACAGGCAAAATGAAGTAGTGGACGCTATCCAATCTTTCGCTACCATGGCAAATGGTGGACAAGGTGAAGTAATTCCCAAGGATAATGAAACAGTGGCTACGGATGCGTTATCTGATACCATAGAAAGCAGCAGTGAAGAAACTGAGTCGGATTCTTTTGGGAGAGAGGAAGGCATTCAAGAATCACAAGATGCAAATTTGGAGGCTGCCGACTCCCATTGTGTTAATGGCGAAGAGAAGGTTGATGAGATGGTTAATAAAGCTGTGATAAGCGACCCTGTAGGAGGAATAGGAGAATCTCAAATTATAAGTATGGGTGCTGTTAAATCTGAGCCAGATTGTGCTGATGATTCAGTGGAGGACGGTAAGGCGGAAGGTAAATTAGGGGTCGCCTTAAATGAAGAGAATTCTGAGAGTAGCCAGAATGAACGTGACCATGTTGTTGGTGAGGAAGAAGAAAGTTTAAACAACGAGGTTCCTCTTTTAGAGCCATCTGAAGAAAACAAAGTGGACATGGAGGAGCATTTGGTAGCAGCTCCTAGTCCACCAGTCAATTCAGAAGGTGTACATGGTTCTATCTTCATTAGCACTGAAGAAGGCTTGCCAACTAGTATGGATCAAGATGACCCGTTGGAGACAGACACCGTAGCTTACAAGACCGGCTTCCATGACAATACTGAAACCTCATCCATGTCTGTAGATTCTGGTATTGCTACTGTTGAAACTCATAAATTATCTCCAACCATGCTTATCAGTGATCCAAAAGTAAAGTTAAATGAGATTACCCTGAATGAACAAGAGGTGAATCATGTCTTGGAACTAGAAGAGAATACATTAACGGCTTCCCATCCTAAAGAGTATAAATGGGACAAGGTTGAAGTTTTGGAAGGTACAGTCTCTGAAAATGGAGATGAGATGCCCACTGCACCTGATGAATCTGGAATTTCTTATGGTGACGACTCTGTTGCTGTGAGTCAATCCATTCCTGATGAAATTGAACCGGTGCAAACCATTGAAAGAGCAGTATCTGCTGTTGTGATAGGTAATACTTCAATTGAAATAACGGAAAGGTCCTCTACGCACTGTCATAATGATCCAGTACTGGGATCATCTGATCTTGAAATTGAGGACTGTACAATGTCTGAAAATGTGGCTTATGCTGGTGATGATGTCCAACCGGATAATGATGTCCATGAAAATCATGAGATAAGTCTTCTTGGTGACAGTATTTTTGAAACCAAGCGTGAGAATGGTGACATAAAAAATGATAAGCAATCAACTTTTCCTAGTAATTATATGAATTCAAAATCTAATGATCATACTTCAATTGAATGCGAAGAGAGAGGTTCCACTGTTCCTGAAGTTCCTAATGGTGACAGTAAATCTTCTGCGATCCAACAAATTTCTTCTGTTCAAACAAACTCAGAATTGTATGATACCGAACGTAGCTCTAGTCCAATTGCTAATGATAAATCGGGAGGTGTCATGGAGATTGCATCTTCCATGGGAGGTGGTAGCAGAAATATACATGGCGATGATTGCACTGTATCAAAAACTGAAGTTCTCAAAGGTTCTGTAGTAAACGAGGAAGGGGATCTTAACCCAGTGTCTGATGTTGCCTTCGAAACTGACTGTATACCGACAAATGAACAAACTAAGGTCGTTCACGAGGGCTGCCAGAATATAACTTCAACTATTTCTCCAGAAGGTTCTGTTGATGCTTTAGCGGGACAAAGAGTAGGCAATCATGCAGGAACAAAGCCTTTTAACTTTTTGATTAGGGTACCTAGATTTGATGACGAATATATAAGAGAGCAGATTAAGTGTGCTCAGATGGAAGTTGAACGGAAGACCAAGGATCGAGATGCCATTCGGGTTCAAATACAGGCAATGAGGGTAATAATGATCATTAATAAATTGTTTCAAAGTTTAATATATATATTTGTGATTTCAAAAAAAAAAAAAGAAAAAAAATATATATATTTGTACATGCGTGTGTATAAAAATCATTTCATGGCTCAAATGATCAGGCTGCATGGAAAGTGTTGAGTGATAACCTTGAAGCTGCAGTGTCTGAAGGAAGAGCTGCAAGAGACTTGCTGAAGTCAAAACGACAGGAGATAGACTCTGCTCAATCAGTGATAACAAAAGTGAAGAATGCAATGTCTGTTGAGGATATTGATGGTAGGGTAAGCACGCGTTGAAGTTCTTGTTAAATATGTTTGTAACAATTCTCCTCTCCCCTGCCCCGTATGTTCATGCTTGTGTCTCTGAAATTGTTTTTTATTTCAACATTTTGTGATTCACTCTTCAATGAATGTAGATACGAAACATTGAACACATGATAGAGCATGAAACCCTGCCACTAAAAGAGGAAAAGCAATTGATTCGTGAAATCAAGCAATTGAAGCAGCTACGGGAGCAGCTTTCTTCAACTATGGGTAAGCAGGATGAGCTTCAACAGGCATTAGACCAGAAAGACCTAATTGAAGAGCGCCTAAAGGTATGATTTAGGGTTTGATACTTTTGTACCTTCGCTGCCATTTGCATCTATCTATGAAATATATGATACCCTGCTTCTCTAAATATGGTTTCTAGTACTTTCAATGCAGCATAAGATTCAGTCAATTCATTTACATATTTCTAATGAGGCATATTCACATGATATTTATTAACTGGTACCCCCATCTAAAATATGGTTACAACTACAAGTACTTGCAATGCAGCATAAAATTAATGCAACGTATCTTCAGTATGTTTTAAAGATGGATATTCTCATGATATTTATTAATTGTACCGCACAGCTATTAAGAAAGGAGATGGATTTGCTGAGAAACAATGTTCTGAAAGCTGAATCAGCTATAAAAGCTGCCAAGAAGAAATATAATGATGAAAGCTTAAAGTTGGATGAACTGCAATCACAGTTTAAAGCAGCAGATAAGATTCGCCAAGAAGCATATGTTAATTTACAGAGTTTGAGGAAGCAATTATATGAGAAGGTTTGTACTCATAATTTTTAAGCATATATTAAGATTCGCCCATAATGTGTGCAATCTACTTGCGATAACTTGATGGTGTGTAAAATAAGAGTCGAGGGTACGAGGGCCGGGATCTTTTTCCTTAAAGATGTTGGAATGGAACGAAATTGACATCTGTTAGGAAGATAGTTCCCAACTATCTATTTTAACTGGTATAACATGTTTGTGAGTATAGCGCAGATGAGGTTTTCCATCTTTGTTGAAATTCTGTTCAGTCTAGGTTGAAAAATTGTCAGGTGGGGCCAGACCTGGGGCACTGTGTTTTAGCCCTCAAATAAATCGTGTTGCAATTTGTTTCTTTTTTGTTAAAAAAATTAAAGGGGGGAAATTGAACAAGAGATGGCATTAATGGACTTTATAGCCATGCATGTGTCATTTTATGTTTCTTTCTGTGGACGTTTCTCCACCAGTAGAGATCCATTTTTACCATTGCCCCTCAGAGAAAGTGTTACCGTTAAAATTTGTTTCTTGGCTTGCAGAACAAATACTGCTGGAAGTATCGGGATGTCGTGAAGGAAGCCAATGAAATAGCATTGAGTGGAGATGTAGAGAGACTGCAACGTTTTTGTGTTAATCAGGTCACTTTATTCTTCCCTTCTTGTTGTTGACATAATCAAGTTACTCTTTGTTATTGAGTTGGTATTGCTATATCTTATCTGCTTTCATTTTGGGTGTCGAGTTTTTTTCATACTCTAACGTATCAATATTTAGGTGGAGCGCATGATGGAACTATGGAACGTTAATGCTGAGTTCAGGGGAGAATATATTAAGAGCAACATGAAGAGTATTGTTAGACGACTAAAGACATTGGATGGTCGCTCCCTTGGCCCCAATGAAGAGCCGCATGTACTGAACCATATTGTAAAGGAGAGACCAGCGAGGGACAATTCTATTTCAACGGTTTCAACAACCCGGGAACCAGAAAAACTGATATCCGCCAATAACTCACGAGATCAAAATAAACCAGTTACCAAAGTAGTTGAAACAAAGAACCAAACGAAAAAAAACAAGAATCCTGACACAGTTGTGGCTTTAGTGAATGGCCATAAAATTATTTATAGCGAGAATGAGGTAGAAGAGCCACCGCGATTAGAGGAGATAAAGCAAACAAGAGAGGAAGAGGAGCTGGCGGCGAAAGCAGAAGAGTTGAGACAGGAAGAGGAAGCAATCAAGTTGAAGGAGCAACGTAAGTTGGAAGAGAAGGCCAAGGCCAAAGAGGCATTGGAGAGGAAAAAGAGAAATGCTGAGAAAGCCCACGCTAGAGCGGTAATTAAAGCACGAAAAGAGGTGGAAGAGAAAGAGAAGGTATTGTGCATAGTTAAATTGTCACCTAGTAGTAATATGGGTTTTTTTTGTTGTAAGAATTACAATGTTGACAGCTATGATGTATTTGTTGTGCACAGCTAAAGGAGAAGAGGGAGAAAAAGAAGGAAAGGAAGATGGCCGCTGGAATGGAAGCTGGAATTGGTTGCGAAGAGGGGGAATCCGGTGTAACCATGGAGACCATCTCGGCAAAAGCTCCAAAGGAGTCTGAGAAGACAGGTAAAGAGGTGACTGCTTCTAAGGGGCCTCAAAAAGCATCGCAGTACACAAAACAAAGCAAGATAAAGTCGTCGATTCCTGCACCTCTTCGAAATCGGGGTAAGAGAAGGATGCAAGCATGGATGTGGGTTGTTCTTACAACCCTGGTTGTTTTGGTGCTGTTCTTTGTGGGGCAACAGCCGCTTCTCTACTAGATCTTTGGTTGGGTTTCTAAATTTGGAATGCAAATTCAATTTTATATAGAGAGTGACACACAGTTAGTTTGGTAAGGGGA
Organism: Sechiopsis laciniata; assembly: GCA_037833695.1. NCBI lineage: Eukaryota > Viridiplantae > Streptophyta > Magnoliopsida > Cucurbitales > Cucurbitaceae > Sechiopsis > Sechiopsis laciniata. The sequence goes on from JBBMKA010054624.1 coordinate 10,620, forward strand.
AATAGACGTTGTTTGGGTTATGGGACATTTTCATAGAAATATATATTTATATAGAGTGAGGATATGGCAGGCTAATTCGGAGTTAACAAAATCAAGATATGTTATCCCATATTAAGCCTCATCACATGGGTTTTTCTTTTTTTTTAGTTCATTAGTCATTAGGCACTGTTTCTGTGCCATTTGCGTTTATTGGTTGCCCTACCAATGCCTTCATTACTAATGCCTTAATGCTAATGGATGTGACTATTATCATTACATATGGTCAAAACTCCCCATTTTATGTTTTCATCTTCCTTTTTCTATCCTATCCGACTTTCTAATTTTATTTTCACCTTTCTTCTTTCATTTTTGTTCCATTTTCAATTCTCCAATTTTAGTTAAGTTTTTGTACAGTGCTGCTTATAAAAATTACTCTCTTCCTATTCATATTTTGTCTTTTCTTGTATTTAATTTCTTAACATGAATCCATTTCGATTATAAGATTTCAAATTTATTATATACATCAATTTCAATAAAGTACGTACACTAAAATTAAACTTAAATATACTTTTTAAAGGCAGTTTGTGATTGTTTTATTCATGTTCATTCATACCTAAAACGCTACATTATTTTTAAAATGCTAAAAAACCTAAACTATAAGGCTTGAGAAAAAGTTTCAAAAATATATTTACATTTAAAAAAAGCAAAATACTTTTTGTAGTCAAATTGAAATGAAATCGTTAAAATTTCATTTAAAAAATATTTTGAACTTTTAAGAAAAGAGTAAAACTTCCCTAGAGTTTGGCTTAATTGGCACTAGTGCCACAGAAATTTATTTAATTTATAAACAAAAATATTAAAAAATAAATAAATTTTTGTGTCATCCAATGGTGCCAGGCAAGTAGAGGGAGATTTTTACTCTTAAAAAAAAAAATTTTAAAATACAATTAGCTTTAAAAACATTAAAAAAAAAAAAAAAAAAAACTCTCATCGTTAAATTTTGGACGAAAAAATGATTAGTTTTCGTTTAAATAATGTCCTTTATTTTTTTTAATAAACTTTTAGAAAATATAGCCATCATAGGTTCTTGTGGCGAAAAGAGTTTCAAAAAACCGTGGATTTAGTTACCTACTTAAGAATTTTTTTATAGGTTTTCTTGCATGCTAAAGTTTGTAGGGTTAGATAGTCTATTCCATGAAAATAGTGAGGACCACTTAAAGTGGCCGACACTTTCGTGAATATTAAAAGAAATTTTAAAAATAATATTCTTACTCAAATATGACTTTTTTTTCTTTGTAAAATATTTATCACCTGAAAATGAATGAGAATAAACATATTATAGATATTTGAATACAAATTTGACCAAGGCTCCAAAGATTCAAAATCTATAACCATAATCATCATTAGTAACTTAAAAAAAAAAAAAAAAAAAATAATAAATAAATATGCTGTGATGAATTTTAAAACTTAAATAGATAAGTTCAAACACGGTTTTATTCAATTTTTGAAAAAAGTTGAAGGATAATTTATTGTTATCTTATTTTGTGGGATCAATTGCTAGCATGAATTCGTTTATATAATTCAAGTACTCAAATATTTAAAATTGATATCAAACTTTGGAGATAAAAAATGAATTCTCGATAAATTACATATTACTTTCAAATTTAGATTTGTTATTCATCATTGAATCGAGAATAAAATGATAATTTAGAGTCTATTTGTGAATTATTTAAACTTCCGAGTTTCTACTCACCAATTGTTAATATAACATTAAATTTGAAAATGTAAAGCACATTACCACTAATAATACAAAATAGACAAAAAATACTAGCTATTTAGAGTTAGCATTGCTTTCAATCTATCGAAAAACAAAAATAAAAATTATAAAGACATCAAATAAATAATAAAGAACAATTATAAGAGAAATATATTCAGAAAATCCAATGAATTAAACAACATATTGACAGATACATGTTTTATAAATTAGGAATACAAAATTAAAAGTTATCTTGTAAGAACACAAATAAATATTTAGGGTATTATTGAAACAAAATTTTTAAAACCAAACTAAGCTAACATTAATCAAATAATAGAATAATTGCAACCATTCACCCAACGAACTTGGTCCCAATCCACATCACGGACCAAGACCAACCAACAAAATAGAATCCATAGAGAAATAAAAATCTATAAGGGAATAAGCATCTCGCATCATGACATCCAGATATGGATTCTTGATTTTTGGGTTATCTGGCTACGTTTTTTGATCTTTTTAGCCATAGGGGTACTTTGATCATTTTACCTCAAGGGGCCTTTTTGTAATTATTAAAGAGTTGTGGACCTTTTTAAATTTCAAGAATTTGTTGGGCAACTCTGTAATTTTAGAAAGTTAGATTTATCAGACTTAGAAGTTTTGTGTTGGAGGTTTTTTCATTCTCATTTTTGCAAACAAGAAATCAAGAGAGCCCCCATTGCAGTTGTTACACCCTTAACCGTGCAAGCCTCCTTACCGCCGCAACCAGCCACTGCTGCTCAACCATTTGTCCCTTGAGCATTGCCTCCCTCTCACGTCTTGGACAGTTGCCCGCAGCGTGCAACACTGCGAGCCCTGCTGCACCTTAGCCTCATAATCGCACTACTCTGCTTTGCCCGCCCTTTCTCTGGTCGTGCGTATTGTGCAAAAAGTGATTGTAAGGTTTTCGCTACGCATTTGCCCTGGCGAAGGGTTAAGCAAGTAGAAGTCTTTTTCGCTGCGTGTGCAAGTGTACATAATTCGTTATAGCAAGTTTTAATAAGTAAAGATCGTCTCCTCAGAGAAATTCAAATCTATTTGTTTATGCTACCAAACAAGAGTTAAATAGATCAAGTAATGTGAAATTTCAAGGGTTGAATAAACGAATTATAACTCAACAGGTACAAGAAATAATTAATCATCAGAAATAGTTAAGAGTCATAAAAATCGCCAATGCGGTAAGACAGTAAGTTAGAATTAATGTAGCGAGAATTCTCTCGAACCTCTCAATTTCTATTAAAACTTAAGCTAACACACTAGTACTCCTTATCTCTAAGTAAGTTGAATTGCAATAGCTAACTTAACAAAACGTAATGTATACATGCAACTTTACTTAATTTCCTCCTCTCGAAGCAAAATCAAATCATACAGCAATTTCTCATTAACAATATGTCAACAAACTTACATGCACTTAAACTTAGCTTTTCCTACTTCTTACGCGCACGCGAACTACATAAGACTTTACTATTTCCAAAATAAATTTAGCTACTCATGCTCATAATTGAAACCAGCGAGATGAAATAATAACTTTCCATTAGAACTAAATAAACATAGTCAATAAAATCCTATGAACTACTGAATTTAACAAAAGAAGTACACAATAGCGAAATAACTAAGTAAAGAAATACTGAATGCTGTAAAAGTGTGGATGGCCGAGTTTCGACAAGTCTTCGATATAGCTAGGCGTGCAAAATAACCAGAGTAATGACACCAAAACTCCAAATCTCTTCTGATCTCTTAAATTTTCAACCTCTTTCTCAATTGATGCAGGTTTGCTTTTAAAGGCCTTCATTACTGCGTCCGTAATCTACGCATATGTCCCACGATCTATCCTCGTTCCACTTTTTCTGCTCGACAACGTGTATACATGGCTACGATGTGGCTTTTACTTCTCTTTGGATTTTTCCACGAGTCCATGGTGCTTCCCAACTACTTGTTGATTCGTGTTCGCCTCCCTTGCTTTGTTGGAGCAAAATATATCTTCAGAACAACAAACGTTAAAATGCTCATATTCTTGCTAAATCTATCTAAAGATTTTCATCTTACTCAGAAAACCACAAGATTACTTGTTTTTCCTTTGTGATCATTTATAGCGAAGTATGTTGTTAGTTTGGGTCTAAACCTAGCGAAATGCTTCATTAACGCATACATACTTAGTCAGTTAACTCCTAATTCTTGAGAGTTATCACCCAAGAAGCGCCCCTGCCAAAGCAACAACGCCCTTTGGTGCCTTGATTGCCCTATTGCACACATCCTCGCATGATCAAGAGAAGTTTGATCCTCAGTGCCGGTCCAAACGTGCCCCTGGGTGCTTATCCTGCTCCTCCTAGCACTGGTTGCATTGTTACTCGATGATCGCCTGCACCGTTGCACATCCCACACACACATTCGAGGGCATGCTCTATGTTTGCGTTGTAGCGCTTGTACGCTAGCTGGATTCCCCACACCTTGTCCAGCGCTCGTGCGTTTTGCCAGCCCCACCCCCATGAGTCATGCAGTCGCGTACGTGCATCCACGCTTGATGCGTGCCACCTAGTGATAGTTGTAGGTGTCAAGCTCTATAGTCGCGCATGTGCATCCACACCTTTCCACCTACACCAGCCACGCCTAGGCGATACGCCACGCACTGCCGCCAGCAACCTCACACAACATCGCGCATGACTCAATGCGCAATCGCCTCGATTTACTTGCCAAACTCCATTTTTGAGCACTTGGGTTGAGCTTGTTTAGGCTGCTAGTTCTATTTAGAGCTCATTCAAGCATGTCTTATATTTATTATTTAGATAAGGACTTTTGAACGAGTGTCTGAATGCGTTGTATATAAATAATAAATGAATTCTAAACTTAGACCTATTGCTAAGTATCAGTTTCAGAATCATTTTCACGTAAGTATACGCAGTCGGAATCATAGCAAGTGATAAATATTTATTTTATCGTTCTCTAGAAGGATTGATATCTAGAATTCATCTTACTAACCTGAGAGTTGTGTAAAATATGTAAAGATAGTGTTTGATGATTTTTTGGGGTTTTTAAGACTCTAAATGCAATGTAAATAAGCGTAGGTAAAAATGCGGATGCAGAAAACGCTAATCATGCGATGATGGTAAATTAGAATTCATGTTTTCTTATTTTAAAGAGTACTTCGGCACTCGCTGATTTATGGCAAAGCCAACTTCCACTGCGGTTCTTCATACTTAGCTCCGGGCAACACATGCTATCTTAGGGTTATTCCTAATTTTTTAACTGATGTGAGAGACCTCACATAAACCTAATCATAACTTGCTGGGTCTTCCGCCAGTTTTCTCTTCCGAGTTCACTACTGGTTAGCATATGTGGATAGCTAATTGATGCATACTTAGAATAAAATGCAGCATGATACAACCTAACTACTCGCAATCCTAACATGCATTCTACATACGAATTCTTACCAACTCTCTAATCTAATGAAACATAGATAAGAGTGCAACATATAATAATGACAATTATGAATTATCATTACTAAAAGTTAGCTACAGATCTACAAACTACTCCTAATTACAAAGAAATAACAATAAGGAATCGGTGCAGCTGTTGAAGATGGGCGGACTGCTTGTCATCGGATTCCACCAACACCGTCCAGTTGCCTTTTTCTCATGGTAGACTATTTGATGTAATTTTTCGGTGCGATATAAATAAACTAATGATAAATTCTAAGTATAAGACTTTGTTGCTAAAGCCTCACGTTTTGGAATCACATTCACGCAATTATACACGGTCGAAAGTGCAGCAAGTGATAAGTATTTATATTTTATCGTTCTCCGCAGGGATTGATGTCTGTAATCTGTTAATTAATCTAAGAGTCATGCAAGAAAGTAAAAAGAATGGTGTTAGGATTTTGGTTTTTTTTTGTATCTAAATGCGAAAATAAAACTAAAATGCTAAATGAACTAAGTAAGGCTCGGGTTAAAGTTATCGGATGCATCTAGCAATTCCTAGGATAAAATGCGGTAAGTAGTAATTGCCATACTTCCCGTAACAAACGTCTGCTTCTGCTTTCGTTCACATTAAGCCCAACTTCCGTTGCGACTCAATGTAATTATCAACCGGCGCAGCGTATGCAGTAGTTACACGTTTATCTCTAAACTCTGATTTAAAGTATGAAAGACTTAATACTAACCTACTGAACATGAAAACTAGCCTTAGGTTATTTTCTCTTTCGATTTACAACCTATTAGTGCATGTGGATGATCGGTCGACATTTACTATTTCATTAAGATTCTAATTCAACATGCTTCAATTAACAACTCCCTTTACCCTAATTCATGCCTCTACAACCCGTACCATTAACCTTTGGCTAAGATGCTTAGCTAGACATGAAAGTAAGGAAAAGAATAAATAAGAATAAAGCGAAAGTCATTGCAAAAGAAAAGTGAATTAATTCAATGCAAGAACTTTTTGAAAGGAAAACAATGGTGCTGAAAATAAATAAAGCATAAAATAAACAAAAAAAAAAAGATAAACTGGAAAGCAGTAAATGGTGCCGACTACTTGAAGAACAGTACTCCGTGTCAATAGGAAGAAGAAATTCGCTTCGAAATCCTACTTCCAAGTGTGGGAGAAGAACTCCGAAATCAGGTACACTTTCTCTCTTGGTTCTTCTCCTTTTTATAGGTTTGAGATGTTTGGGGACTAAGGAATCAACTTGGAAGGCAAGGATTGGATTTAGAAATATCTTTTATTGCCTTTTATCTTTGGCAGCTTATCCCCTGATTTTCACGACAGATTTCCTCTAATTTTGTCAATCACATCTTTGCTGATTATGACATGAATCTCATGATTATTGCAGTTTGTCTATCCTGCAATCTGATAGTTGGCATTAGATCGGCATCCGATTCTTTCCTTTTTCGGTTATTTTGGCTTTGGCATCTAATCTAATATGTTTTTTTCGCATCGATGTTTTCAGCTCTGCGTTGCTCTTTTGCACTGCTCTGATATTCGCATCGCTTTGCATTAATTCTTGCTTTATTTTCGCAATGGATATTTGTTCTTCGCAAATATTATTTGAAAGATCCTGCGGTCTGCAACCTCCAAAGCGCTTTGATGTGCATTTGACCTTCCACTTTTCCTTTGAATGCGATGCTAACCATTTTCTCAAATCCTATAGATATAGTAATAAATTCGCGCAGTGTGGGTTCTTTGGCATTTACGTACAAAAAGCATTCAACATTCACATTTTACTCTAAAATGCTCTACTTTCCCTAGCTTTTTATATTTAAGCTCATAAATCATACATGCATCTTACTTATATGAATTTCCCATCTTAATGATATTCTAACTCTAAAGTTTATTCAATTAATGCACAAATACCTTTAGAATATATTAAGATATTAGCCTAAATAATGCTTATATTTTAGAGCTATCACTATTCCAATCGAATTGGCTTCTGGCCAACTGACCAGCTCTTCCATTACAGCTTCTTGTGTTCTTTATATAGGTGTGATTTACTTGGCTAGCAAGTTTGGATGAGCTAAAATATCTTCATAAATGCTAGAATATCTTTCATCAATGTTGGGATATCTTCACCAATGCTCAATTCTGTAATATCTACATCAGTGTCTAAATTATCGTTAATTGATTGCCCTGAATTCCACAGTGATGAGATTCTCTAGATGCGGTGACTTCGTGATACGTTAATGCTTTGGTTGCTCTACTGTTTTTGACGATGTGCTTCAATGCGGCACTGACTTTGGTTTTGCAACCTTGCGTAGCAATTAAACATAAATTAGCGCAATTTATTCTCTTTTTTACTAGGACATTGCCATGTGTATTTCTTAATGCGTAAATGTGGATGCGCATGAATTTTATCTATTCCACTCGTATTTTAACTTTTACCTGGCTTAATTATCTTAAAAACTTATAAAAATGCTTAAGTAGCTACCAAAATCTATGCTCTATTTGAGAGCTATCAACTTTTTACCTCGGGTTGTGTGGACCATATACATGTTACAATTATGATAAGCGCCAAAACGTTGCTTGATTTTTACAAAGCTAGAGGTCCTTCTAGGACCCTTGCAAAAACTCACAATGAAGGCTAAATTAGATCACACTTAGAATCTAAAATTGTCACTCTTAGATTCTAAGATAACTCACTCCAGAATTAGTTTGATCAAGGCTAATTCAATGAATTGATTTAACTTCAAACCTAGAGCAAGA
>JBBMKA010054655.1:0-18576 GCA_037833695.1 Sechiopsis laciniata
ATCATCTAAAATATTTTAATGACACTTATTTAGAAGTGTCATCTAAAGAGAATAGATGATGTGCGATACAATGATTGCAAAAAAGTATCATCTAAAGCATTTGTGATACTTTTCTGTAGTCATTATATCCCAGTTTTGTAGTAGTGTGAGTGTATATCAATTTTCATTATTTAACCATTTAGATTTTTTATATATAAAAAATATTGGATTTTGTAATTAATTCATGAATTAATCTACCTAAGAAATCCTAGTAAATGCTTCTCAAAAAAAAAAAAAAAAAAAAAACTATTAAATCTCTTTAAAAAAAATTCTATTAAATCTTACAAATTTTTAAGTAAATAAACTAAACTTGTTACATATTTTTGTTGAAAGAATAATAAAATATTATAATATTGAAAGTATAGTGACAAAATTAATTCATGAATTAAATTGAAAAATTATATATATATATATATATATATATATTTGAGAAAATAGATAAAAAATATTTTTTGACTTACTGTATGTATATTATTTTGATATTTGGCCAAAGTTATAGGAATAATATATAAATGCATTTACCGTGAGTGACACAATGATTTTATTGTTTGGTTGTAAATCAGTTTAAAGCTAGCATTAGATATTTATTCCTAGTATATGTATATTTAATCTCCTCATTTTAACAATTTCTTTCATTCATAAAATCGCTGCTCATTACAACGGAAAAAGTAGACACACATTGGCCAGACCAAGATTTAATTTAAAGCTAATTCATATCTAATTTTCTACATCTTTCTACTAATCTCATAAACTCAGTTTTTTATGGGCTCCATATTAACATTTACACAGGAGAGAGAAAGTAATGAACCTTTTAATGTACATTGATAGGAAGGGCGGGTAGCTTCTACAAAATTTAGGCAAAATTACATGTTAAGTCTCGCAAATGGGTCAATGATTTCATTGTTTGGTTGTAAACCAATTCAACACCAACGATACTCGTATTTATCCTCCCTTCTTCAATATGGAAGAGTAGCATGGATGTTGATAGGTAGCAAAAGGCAGCATGTGCCGATCAGCCAATAGGATAATTGGATTTTTAATTAAAATTTTGTAGGGTTTTAAATTAAAATTTTTGGTTTGATTACAGGATTGTAGGGTAGGCCTTTGGGATTTTGGGTTTGGGGTTCAAAGTAATTTCTATTTTTTTTCATTTTTCTTACATTTTCAAGAAATTTTTTAAATAAAGGATATTTTTATTTTTTTGAAAAAAATAAATCATATGTTGTCCACTACATATTTTATTTAAAAAACAATGACAAAAATGTCTAAATTTTATTTTGGTCCAAAAAATGCACACGCGCTCATACTATATTTGGGTAATTCCAAGGAAGAAAATGTCAGGTGAATTTCTTTTTAACGGTCAAAATAATTTTAATATTATTTAATACAATGAGTATTCTTTGAACTTTTTTTTTATTTAGATGCATTTTATGGTTTTCATTTAAATTTAATCATAAAGATACTTTTTTATTTTAAGTTAGGGGTATTAGGAAAATTGTCAACATTTAGATACATTTTTTGTACAAACCATGTAATTAGAGATAATTTCTATAACCTGACGAATTGAATTAAAACAAAAGAAGAAAAAATGGTCAGGAAACTTGAGGTTGAACCATCGCAATTTGGTTTGTGTGAAACTGAAAATAATTGTTGCATAAAGCAATAATTTGGTTTGTATAAAACCAAAATATAAGGTTGCAAGTTTGAATTTCCCTCATAAAATAGAGTTAAAATAAATAAATAAATAAAACAAAATAAGTTACCTCAACAGTAAAATGAGCCAACAAAAAAATGCACCTCCAAATAAAGCAAAAACTTTTCCTATCAATTTAACGATTAGGGATTAAAAATAACATTAGCTCAAGTAGCTATTATAACTTAGTAATCAAGATGTCATATATTCAAATATTATATTTTAAATATTATGAAATTAAAAAAAAAAATCATGGTTATGCTTATTGTGTATGTTGACAACAGCCCGAGAATCCATACTCAATTTCATTAACGGATTGTGACCATGGTTATAAAATTGAAGTCTCTATAGAGTATGTTGTTTTTTTGAAATCACTCTATAGTGTATGTTGTTATACTATGGAATATAGCAAACTAATATAGTCAACATTTTATTTGATTTTCCTCGATGATTGATGACATAAAATTAATGTCTTCGTGTACCTCAACAGTTGAGGGTGCATAAAAAAAAATAATAAAAAAAATCTATATATCGATAAAAAAAAGACTTATTGTAGGTCGCATTTGAGGTGACAACTGGATCGTTATAAATGATAGGTTATTATAACATAGGAGGTTATAATAACTAGTATTTATGATGCAGGTTATTATGATGAGCGTTATGATAATTTGTGTTTGGGATGCATGCTATTATTATTATTATTTTGAATAACATGTGCATGCTATTATAACATAGAGTTGTATAATAACATGATTTTTTTTTTAATCCGTGAGTGTTCAGACCTAACTTTCGCTTGCCTCGACCCAAACAAGGATTATGTGCTTATTATAACCCAGCCTAATCCATCCTTAGACAGCCCAAGCACTCCCTTAGTGGTCAGACAAAGGTGTACCCAAGTAAGCCCTTGGTTCTTTGGCAATCCAAATCATGCATTGATTATAGATGTTTCTTAACCCCACTCTTGGGAGCCAAAGAGACGTTCCTTTCACCTAGCAAATGTAGAAAGTGTGATCAGAAGTCAGAAGGTCACGTATGGAGAGGAAATGTTTTGGTAGAAATTTGGAAAGTGTTCTTTTACAGGCAAATACTAACGAAAGTATCATATTGTAGTAAGTTTTTTTTTTTTTTTCTTTTTTTTATTCGTGGGTGTCCGAACGAACTTACATGCACCTCTACAATGGACAATTGTGTAACACTACTATATTTGGTTGTCAAGAAAAATTGTAGGAAATTAATTCCTTGGTAGAGGGGCATCGTAGATTGAACTCATAACTTCAAAATTTCTAAGTCTCTTAATTATCTATTAGGTCAACCAATGACAATTGAAAATAATCATATACGAGTAAAATCTAGGATTGAAACCATCATGGAGTAACTCAATTGGTCAAAGAGGGTCTTGAGGTGCATAAGGTGATGAGTTCTATCAATTAATTTCCTACGTGATTTCTTGGCATCCAAATGTTGTAAGGTCAGGCGGTATGTCCCATGACATTAGTCAAGGTACGCAAAAACTGGCCCAAACAGTTACGGATATCAAAAAGAAAGAAAGGAAAAAAAGGGGGGTAAAATCTAGGATTGAGAATGACAGTATATTGAACAGGATCCATTGAAAGTGAGCTAAACTCTAGAGATACAACTAATAAACACAACTTTGAATATTTGAATATTGTCCTATGTACTATCATACACTGAAAGTTAAAGTTGAGCTCAAGAAAGCAAATTGGCATATAACACAATAGAACATCAAGAAAAAATTTGAGTGCTGGCAACAGGAACAACTGATCAAACTGCTGGCATTTGCATGCTTTTCATGAGGAGCATGAAAATTGTGAGAAAATAAATGGAGGAAAGAATGATCTAATGATAGAAATTGTAGAGAAGATCAAAAAGAAGTACCTGCTCTAACTTTGTCTATGTACAGCAGAGAGCATTTTGAGAAGCTACTAACGCTTTTCTTCATTGAATGTCTTGCCATCAAAAAGTTCATTCAGCATACGCTCAAGATCCTCAGGTGAATATCTGATGTATTTTTGAGAATTTTTCCCATTCTCAATCATGGGCCTGTTGCACAAGCACTTTGCACATAAAATATAATACACACTTTTATTTGTTCGAAGTTTTAGGATAAAATGTAAGTGCAGTCCCTATGGTTTAAAGAAAGTTAGAGTTTGGTCTTCGTGGTTTCAAAAACTAGAGTTTAGTCCTTATGATTTGAAAAAAGTTGAAATCTAGTCATATTGATTTGAAGAAAGATAGCATTTAGTCCCTATGATTTTAAAAATTAAAATTTATTTCTTATGGTTTTGCACCTCAACTAATATCACATACTGCCTGCCATACAACATTTGGATATCATGGAAGTTCATTATTATTCATGCATAAATGATATAATTTTTTTTATATCAGTCACTTAACTCACAATTTCATCATTAGACACATGAATAACTAACTTTCAAATACGTAATTCGCTAACGATTAGAAACGGAAATGACTATATTTAGGTTTTTACAAGGACTAAATTCTAGTTTTTAAAGTCATAAGGACTAAATTATATATTTCTTAAAACCATAGAGACTAAACTCTAATTTTTGAAACTATAAGGACTAAACTTATATTTTACCGAAAGTTTTATTATTTTAAAGTGCATATGAAATTGTTTCTTATCCAAAAAAGAAGACATACCCGTAGCGCTTGATGAAGGATCGGTAGGCAGGCAATAAGACTTCAGCAATTGCCAACCTTAATGACTCCCTTAACTCACTGTCAGGAACTGTCCATTGCGATTGCCGTTGATGAAGTTCTTCGAATTGGATGTTAAAAGTCTTAAACCTATCTCTTACCATAGCTTTTGAAAGTCCACTGCCAGCATCTCCCGAACTACCACCTGAGGCCTGAACAGTGAGGCACTGCAAAATCTGGTAACAAGAAACATTAAAGACCTTAGTATATGCTAACCTTCCATAGAAGCACTTGGTTTTCTAAGAACTTAGATAGCAATTACTTAGAGAAAAGGATAATAAGTCATCCGTGATCTCCACGTTCACCGGAAAGAGTTTCGTGATTGGGGCAAGGAGAATGAAAATACGAGAGAGAATGATTATCTATGCTTGGAGTGAAGATAATGATTATGAAGGAAATGATTATTTGTGTTTATGGTGCGGAGAAATGAGGGAACAAAATAGTGGGTATAGGAAGAATGAAAAGTTGTATGAAAAGTGTTAGATAACACGGGATTCCACCTCAAAATCAATTGGCAGTGAGGATGAGGAGAGTAGCCCATAATTTTTATAAAGATGTTGAAGGCTCCTCACTTTTCTAATGTAGGACAAATGCCACAAGGTGAATATCTCCAATAGAGCAAATAAAAAATAGTTGTGGAACAATAAGATTATGAGGGGAGTGATTCTCGGTAACCCAAAAATTGAGTATGGGAGAGTCTCCAAGGGGTGGCGCGGTGATCGAAGCCTTGGGCTTGAAGGTGTGCTCCCCTCGAGATCCTAGATTCGAGACTCACCTGTGACATTAATTTGTAGACATATTCCGCGTCTCCATTCCTTCGATGACTCCAGTATCTAGCCTAGAGAGAGAGTTCGTAAGAAAGAGTTGAGTGAACCACACCTTTGCCCAAGAAATCCGCTTGTATTGATTTGCATGCTGCTGCACAATCCTTCGATGTATCTGCACCCAGTCATCACCCAACAAATCCTTTGCCTCTGATCTGAGAACTCAATAGAACAAACTATTACCAAATAAGACAAATCTTAATCTTTTGACATTAAATACAAATATAAAACGAACCTTCGGACAGATCTCACTATATAGTGAATATTGTTCATCAGAAATAATTGAGTTAATGCAGGATCCTTATATTGCTTAGATTTTCCATCAAGATTAGTCTGAAGGGCCTGCGTAATTCTTGTAGTTATTAGTGCTAACTGAGCATCTGGATCACCAGCGTCAAACCCTTGGAATAGTTGCTTCAAAGTAGACTGGTAGCTGTACATTTAATGTTGTTTATGAGAAACGTAGTTTTGTAGCTATAGACTAGGAATATGATATAAAAACGTAGTTTTGTTAAGGCGAGGATATCTTCTAGTGTTTAAAAGGTAGATGGACTACTTCTCTCATTGCCAATTAGTTTTGATATGGATATCTACGCTATCTAATGTGGTACTAGAGCTCGTAAGTCCAAACAGGTATCCGGTCTAAAAAAAATGAAAATTGAGATACGATTCAAGATTGGTAGCCTAAAAGAGGAACCATATTGAAAGGGCATAAGTTTTGAGATGGATATCCACACTATCTAATAGGAATATATATGGTGGTAACTGAACATAATCAATAACCTAAAAAAACTTTCTCCAATCACCAGCAATTTGAGGACGTAGATGAAGAAAATAAACCATTGATGGAGGACAAAAAATAAGAGATGGTAACTGAAGGAATTTAGTCGTATCAAAAAACATTTCTTATGTTCGAAGGACCCAACAACAAGAAGGGGGAAAGAAAAAGGAGGGAAAGCCAAGGAAGTCTTTTTTAGGGGGTGTTTGTTGAATCTAGGGAGGATTTAAAATGAGTATTTACTATCTATTCGAACAAAAAAATTACATCCAAACGAGTTTTTGTAACTACTCAAAATAACTTCTCATTTTTTACTACTAAAAATAACTCCTCATTTCTAACCATTCATTTCTAATCATTCATTTCTAACTACTCAAAGTCACTCCTCATTTCTAACCACTCATTTCTAGTCATTCATTTTCAACTACTCAAAATAACTCATTTTTAACCATTTATTTCTAATCGTTCTTTTTTAACTACGCATTTGAAATCCACATCCAAACAAGGTATTGTCTCTAACTCCTCTGCAAAAAAAACTACATCCAAACGAGTTTTTGACTGCAAGACTCAATTTCTAACTACTCAAAATAACTCCTCAAACTAACTCTTTATCTAAAACCTCATCCAAACACCTCCTTGGAGATCATCAATGAATTAAACAATATAAATATTTCAGAACAGAAAACTAGGCAGTAGTTTGAAGTAGTAGAAACAGATGAATGAGAAAGAACATGTACTTTACTTCAAGCAACGAAATGGAGAACGAGTAATGCAGGTGTTTTTTTTTTCTTTTATATTTATGACTGTCCGGGGCAGCGTGGGCGCACCTCGACTAATGTCATTAATTTATCAGGTTGCGTGAACGTGTAATGCAGGTGTTGTTGTATATATGTGGTGTCATAGTTTTTATAGGGAAAGAGTATGAGAAGAAATATTGAAGTGCAAGCCACAGAAAGTAAAACTTACTCAAATAAAAACTTGATATAGTTTATCACATAACTAGTCAATGGATGAACAGTCCCATCAAGAACAGCAGTTTTAGTGGCATCTTTTTCTACAGCTTCTTGAAAATCAACGAAGGTCTCTTGAGCTGTCTCGGCAAGATGTTGCGTTAAGCTCAGTGCAGAATCCCGCATTTGAATGCATGATTTACTTTCAAAAAGTGTTTCCATCTGCTCTTAGCACACCATCAAACAAAAGGAAAGGAAAGTCAAAGGTAAAAGAGTACATATATATATATATATATATGTATATATATTAGTGTTTGCAAGTTTGCACTGTGGAAATAAGTTTTTGGTCTTCTCACATACAAAAGCCATAACAGTCTAAACCCATATTCAGATTCCAATAGATCATGTAACTTTGAGGTACAAATCCATAAAAATAAGAGTAAAACTTACCACAGGATTGGTAAGCACCCCTAAAAAACTTACTTCCACGTGTCATTTTTAAAATGAGCCACATTTTCTCTCTTTTTTTCTTTAACAAATTATCTCACGTGATCAAATTCAAATTCAAATTCATTTTATAATATATATTTCCCTTCATACTTTTAGTCAAATCATGTCAATTTTTTCAAATCGCTATTTGCCATGATTTTTTTTTAATGGTAAATATATGAAAATAAAGTTTTTTCTCCCTCTAAAATTTGTGGTATTTCAAGATTATCATCTCATACTCTTTTCATTTTCAGGTTTTTTTCTTCTTCTTTTAATTAGTTATTCACTATATTTATTTATATTTAGAAACAAGTATATATTGTTTGTACTTTGAATTATCTTCTTAATTAATTTGAGTTTGAGACTATTCTTTGTGCCATTTCAAGATTATCATCTCACCTTCTCAAGAGTCTCATTTTGAGGGTTTTTTTTTTTTTTTTTCTAAATGATTCTTCCTTATGTTTGTTTGTACTTGAGAACAAATATATACTGTTTGTAATTTATTTTATCTTCTTAGTTAATTTGATCTTCAACTTCAACCAACTGAGTTATTTGTTCCCAAATAACTTAGAAGCTTTATTTTCAAGCATAAAAAGGAACAAATTAACTAAGAAGATAAAACAAATTACAAACAATATATATTTGTTCCCAAGTACAAACAAATATAAGAAAGAGTCATTTAGAAAAAAAAACCCTCAAAATGAGACTCTTGAGAAGGTGAGATGATAATCTTGAAATGACACAAAGAATAGTCTCAAACTCAAATCAACTAAGAAGATAATTCAAAGTACAAACAATATATACTTATTTCTAAATATAATGAATAACGTTAACTAGTTAAAAGAAGAAGAAAAAACTTGAAAATGAAAAGAGTGTTATATGAAAATCCAGAAATGCCACAAATTTTAGAGGGAAAAAATAAAGACTTGACAAATTGTGTTTAGCAAGCAAATGAGGAACAAAGATTGAAAAAAGGAACTTTTACGAAGCAGCAAAGGAGAAGTGGAGATGAAAGCTTGAAGAAAAAGCTTTATTTTTATATATTTACAATTAAAAAAAAAAAATCATGGCAAATAGTGATGTGCAAAAATTGACATGATGTGACTAAAAGTATGAAGGAAAATATATATTATAAAACGAATTTTAATTTGAGTTTGATTGCATGAGATATTTGTTAAAGAAAAAAAAAAGAGAAAATGTGGACCATCTAAAGAAAAAAAAAAGAGAAAATGTGGATCATTTTAAAAATGACACGTGGAAGTAAGTTTTTTAGCAGTGCTCATCAACCTTGTGGTAAGTTTTACTCTAAAAATAATACAACAGTTTCAACCATCGAAAAAGACACATTATATGGCTCAAAAGTGAATCAGCAACTTTACACTCGGGGTAAAAGTATAAAAAAGCATATATAATAAAAGGAGTAACACAAACTATCATGCACACATCAACTAACAGGACGTGTCTAGATCACTTCAACATTTTTTTTTTTAATATTCATGATTATCCAGGCCAGTTTGCACGAATCTCGACTCCTAACCCTACAACATTTGGATATCAAAGAAACCCGTAGGAAATTAAATCCTAGGTAGGTGGCCACCATGAGTTGAACATATAACCTTTTATGCATTCCAAGACCCTCTTGACCATTAAGCTACTCCATGATAGTTAAGATTGCGATAGGTTTAGGGTCTTAAGATATTAAGGAATAATATAAAGGTATGTTAGCAATTACTTGTAGAGTAAGTTAGAGGTTGGTGATTATAAATAAAGAGGGTTGGGTAGGGTTTTGGTATCCAAATATTGAGTGAGTTCTTGTGGGCTCGTTGAAAGTATTCTCTTGAGATTGGAAGTTCCAAGACTTATTAAATCTTGGTTTATCTTATAGTTATTTTCCTTTTGATATCAATCTAGATCTTGGATCGTATCAGATTGGTTAATGTCACCTAATCTCTTAAAACATCCCAATAGGAATACGGTATGACATCATACTATTTTTCTTTATAAATTGAAGTGGAAAAAAAAATAAAAATACCGGATGGAGGCTCTGACTGTGGAAGAGAATTGAGGGATAAACAAAGGTCGAGAGAGTAATGGGAGAAATGGGAGGAAAAATCTAGACAGATTTTAAGAGGGAAATGAATTTATCATAGTTTGGGTTCTGAGAAAACGAGTAAAATAAAAATAAATTAGGGTGTGTTTGGAAAAGGAGAATGATAATGATTATGAGGTAATGGGAAGTAAGGGAAGAATAGGAAAGGAAATGATTATGAGAAGAATGATTATTTGTGTTTAAAACGAAGAGAATGATTATTTGTGTTTGGAGTTAAAGGGAATGATTATTCACAAACAACAACCGTCTGACTCCTGCTATTGTCTCAAACATTTAATTTCCCTTTGATTCCAAGAAAGATAACACAGTGATATTCTTTAATATAACATACATTTTTTGCTACTTAAAATAAATAGTTTATTATTTATGTTCCTGGTATTTGGAATTGAAGCTATAAGGAGTCTTTCATTCTTTCACTCCTAAATTTTTTTTTTGAAACAAGGGTAACCAAGCTTGTCTCTAGGCCAGACACCGAAAGCATCAAAGGAGTAATGTCACAGGTGACTCTCGAACTCGGAACCTTGAAAGGAGCATACTTTCAAAGCCCAAGTCTTCAACCACTGTGCAACTCCTTGAAACTCTCCACTCCCAAAATTACACTTTGACAAAAGAAAAGTACACAAGCATAGTTGTACCTCAGATTGCAGTTCTCGCATTATTTCATACATGTCTAAAAGAACAAACAATTTTTCTGGAGATCTTTTGCTTTTGGCAATTGCCTCTCCAAAACTCAGTAGCACTGACACGCTGTTTGCAGCCACATCTGCAAAGCATTGATCCCGGAGAGAGTTTGCACCTTCATGATCAAATATTTGATCACAGATTTTCCTTTCCCCAGCAAACAGCAATTTGACCTTTTTTCTCGAAAAGTTGGAGGGGAAAAATTAAAACGAGAACTACAGATAACTATTTTGTTTTTAGTTTTTGGTTTTTGAAATTTGGAAACAAAAGAAAGTATCTTTCAAAAACTTGTTTTTGTTTTTGAAATTTGGTTGACATTCACATACTTTCGTAAAGAAAGATGGATATATTGTATAGGAAATATGAAACACATTGTAGGAAGTTTGAGTAAAAATAAGTTTAAATTTTAAAAACCAAAAACAAAAAATCAAATGATTATCAAACGGGGCGCCTAAATAACCAAAATCAAATATGACACATCCTTACAGCAATGCGCATGTAATGTATCCAGTTCCCAATCTTAGATTCAAGAGCCTCCCACTGCATCTTTTGGACATCATCCTTGCTAAGCCTCTCAACACCTAATCTCCTAAGACTCTGTTCTAAAACTGAAGAGCGAGTATCCCTGATGTAAGAGAACCATGAAAATTTACAATATTCCTACGATGCACGATATATTAAAATTTGATTTCGATACACATTCTGTTGATGAAAAGCAACACCTTTATATAAGTGTTAAATGGGTCTGGCAGGTCTAACAGGCCTAGATCTATTAAACAATAAACCTACTAAATACATATATATACATTATATACATATATATACACATTTAACTCGAACATTAACAACCTTGTTTACAACCATGTAATGCATCAGAATTTGAAGTAGGCAGTCAGTAATTTAATATCAAGAAGACTGCAAAAATAACATATTCTCATCGCAATGTAGAAACCTACAACTTTTATATCACACAAAGGAAAAGGCAAAGATTTTTCAGAACTGACAGGAGAAGCAACCCTCATAAGGAATAAAATAGTACTTAAAATATTAACTAGTCAAACACAATGTTTTAAAAAGCCTGAAAAGGCGCGCCTCAGGTTCAATAAGACTCCAAGTTCAATGTTGGCGCCATGCCTTTCTAGACACGCGTCTTTTCATTAAGCTCTCAGGCGTGCAAGTCGGGCACCTTGAAGAGTACTTTTTTATTTAATTAATATTTTTATTTGAGATTAATATTTTAATGTTTCATATTTTTTATGGAGTAAATACGTAAAAAACTCTATATTGAAAGAGATTAGTATATATGTTTTGTGTATGCATAATTGTATATATATTCTTTTGTTTTTCAATGCATGGTGCGCCTTAAGTAAAAAAGTCGGCGCCTTTTGGTGCACCTATCGCCTCAGGCTCCAGACGGTCATTGTGCTTTAGTACGCCTTGAGTCTTTTAAAACAGCGGTCAAACACCATCAAAAAGCCAGGAAAAGGTGATACCTGTATATTCTAACCAGTTGCTGCTGATGGCCAGCCAGAATCATTTGTTGGGCCAAATCATGCAACAATGGAAGAACCCGGAGAGGAATAAGAGTAATGGGAATGAAGATCCCAGATTCTAAGCTTTTGTTGTGATGGTCAGAATGTTTTTTGCTATCACCTTGATGCGAAGCTGCTGATGATGGGCGCAAAGAGTTCGGGAGACAATCGAAAAGACGCTCAGGTTCAACTGGCTTACTGCAAATTGATATGGTCACAATTCATTGTGCTTGTATATCAATTAATAGTACAATGCGGTACAAAAATCTTAGGTCCAGTTTGATAATCATTTGGTTTTTTATTTCTCTCTCCACTTTAACCCTAAACCTTCTCTCCAGCTAACATGCTTTTTTTCCTTACATTCATTTTCAATTAAGGTTTTCTCACTTCAATTCTCTCTGTCTGCTGACTTCATACTATTAGCTGAAGAAGAGTTTTTGTTTTCACTCATAACTTCATTAAATAAGTTTAAAAAAAAAATTAAAACGGAGCAGAGTAGTAATAAACAATATGAATTTAATTAATATAGTTATACCATAAATAATGAATCTTCATTCTATTCTAAGTTATAACTTTTCTGTCACGAACAAACTTTTCAAACCTTAGACTGACAAGAATAGCTCTAAGTAAAGAAACGATCAGGGGGAATAGCTCTAAGAATTAACTCTATTTAAAGGGACAGGTTTGGGTGCAGACACGGCTGCACCCTCTGATGTGGCACTCTCAGAGCCACAAAATTTTTTTTTTTTTTTCTCTCTCTCTTTGTGTGCGGTTATCAAAGGGGTGCAGCCATGGCTGCACCCAAACCCTTCCCCTATTTAAATGGATGGTTATTATTGGTTAATATAATTAAATAACTCCATTCTACTAACTTAAACTTTTGGGTTGATTGGTAATTTAACCTAATTGATCATAATTCAACATGGTATTAGAGCAAAAGTTCCTGAATTCGAGACCCTGCCAAATTGTTTTCCTCTCAATTTCAAATTTTTTTTATAGATTACAACAATAAAAGATGAGGATTCGAACTATGACCTCATGATCATTGCAGTTGTGGGGGGACAAAGAATTTCTTACTTTTGAGTTTAGATTATCCTTACCTTTTGAGTTAGGTAAATCTCAACAATATTTACATGTATATTAAAATTAGTCTTAGTTTTATTCCTTCAATAATATAATTTGAATATAAGAAATAATATCATATAAACATAGAGATAAATTTAAATTATACCTTGAAATGATTTATATTTTAAAACTTGTTCCTTAGTCAAAAAAAAAAAAAGAAAACAAACCTGTAATTAGTTAAAAGCTGTCTGAACTCATCTTCGAGCTTTGAAATGGCTTTAACAAGCAAGTTGTTTGTATGAGTTACAATAGCATCGTTGGTTTTGAAATTTTTGTTCCCAATAAAGAATCGGTTTGTGCTTCGTAGTTGATCAATTGCTTCCAAGTACATTTCCAAGTCCTCATGTGGCCCTCTCAGTATTTTAGCCTCGGCCTACATTGTTCAATTGAAATTACAATATGTTATCGTTTGCAGACAGAAAATCATGTCGAATAAACTCAAAATAGTGGCAACTTAGGAAGGAAAGAGACTTCTATTTTGAAAACGTATCCGTGTCGTACTCGTGTTCGACACCGATACGTTCGGACACTCTTTGAATACGTGTCTAAAACTCAAAATTCTGTGTCCTCCTTTATTATTATTATTTTTTTAATTTTGGACATTTCATGGACACACCACATTTATTTCCTGGACATTCCATTATTTAAGACTTCAAATTGTCGATGACATGATAACGAGTAGTATTGGTGGAGGCGATTGGCAATGACGTCCCATCGAAGATAGATGGACTAAAATGGAAAATGAAAGAAAAAGAGAAAATAGAATGGAAAAAAAAAAGGAAAAGAGGTAAAAACTAAAATATTTTGAGATTGTTAAGGGTAGAGATTAAAAGAATGGTGAGATTTTGTTTATTATTGGATTTAAATGGACTAATATAACTAACTACGTAGGTTAAATTCAATTGTTAATTTAATCTTCATGTTCATCCCTTGTTTGAATTATTTTTTTATAGTTAGTAAAAAAAACTAAAATATTTTGGATTTGATCTTTTAATAGTATATCATAAAAATAATAATAAATAACGTGTCCTCAAAGTATCAGTGTCTTACATTTTTTAATAATGGCGTGTTTACGTGTCCGTATCGTGTCTGTATCTCGTGTCCGTACTTCTTAGATGACAACCATAACTTTCAAAGAAAAATCTAGAACACCAAGATTATGTTTCGAGGTGTGACAAATCCTGTCACCGGCTATGAGATATATCTATGACTATGACAGTAATTAAGAATGGCTTTAATAATAATGATAATGAGGTAAAGTATAAGCCAATATTGGAGACTATTAATAAAAGATGGCCTAAATTGTGAGAATGGATCCTTTTTACCAAACATTTATTAAAATGGGTTTGTTTCAAAATGTTTCACCAAAAAAGGTTGTGGTGTCTCTTGCACAGACGCCACATACGATAATAATGGTCAAATGTATTTGTCATATTAACTTGATCAAATTAACGAAAAAGGAAAAAATAATTAACCGCATTTTTTCAAATATGAATGATTTAATTCTCCAAATTTCTCCTTTCAAAAAAAAAATCCAAAATTTCTGTAAATTCCATTATCAATCCACTTCCCTCATTTTAGGTACTGTTAGTTATTATTTTATATAATTGTTTTTATTTTATTTTAATTTTTTTTGTTATTGTACCAATGTAAGCTTCTTTAGTTTTTTTTTTTTTTTTATATAAAAAATAAAACTAATTTACATGTTTAATATTTTATTATTAATGGTCTATATCATGATATGAACGATAACATGTACATTTAAAATATATAAAATATTATCTAAATAAGAGTAATATTTAGATCATTTTCGTGCATTACATAAATGATCTAAATATTAATGTTTATATATGTCTAATATTTACCACAATCTATTTTACTTTAAATTCAAAAAAAAAATAGAATGTAGTTTATATTAGACACATAAATAGATATTAATATTTATGTCATATTCGTCCATGACCTAAATATTTCTCAACAACCTAAATAACACGAATATCAGATTATTATTTTAGGTTTCAATCTCAATGCATTATGTTATTAACTGTATTGATGTTCAGTAGTTATTATTATTATTAGGAAGAAGACGTTCAATAGTTATAAAATATTATAAAAATACTTAATTTTTTTTTTTTTTTTGAAAGGGAAAAATACCTAAATACTTGCATGCATGTTTTTTTTTTTTTTTTGATAATCAATACATGCAAACGAAATTGGATGAGCATGAAACTGTGAAAATTAAATCTATATTTATATATATATATATAATACTTTATTCTGAAGAAGATTTAGAAAAATCTCAAAGAAAGTGAAATAAAATAAAAACAATTACATAAATAATAACTAACTCCCCTAAAATGAGGGTAGTGGATCGGTTAAGGAAGTTACCGATTTGGCAAACAGAATTTTGGAAATTAATTCATTCTTGGAAAACATAAGAAATTGTGTAAATTATTTCCCGTGTCAATTTGACAGAGTTACATGTGGCGTCTCCAGTAGAGACGCCACCCCACCTAATACAACAAATAGATTTGACCATTTTTAACGTGTGTGACGTCAACACTTTTTGGTGGAAGGTTTTGAAACAAACCCATTATGATAAATGGTTTGTAAAATGGACCGGTTCTCACAATTTACCCTAAAAGATGCATTCTCTTTTACGTACAATCAAATTTTACTTGAATTTGTTTCTGTTCTATGACAACAATGGATACAATCTAGTACTAACAAAGATCAATCTACTATGAAATTAGAGTTGTATATTGAAGCTAAAAGTATGTTCGATATTGATTTAACAATCAAGACAAGAAAATTGAGGATATCATGCGATGTTATTCTTTATTACTTTAAACTTCCAAATTCTAAAGTTTAAGCCTCTAAATCATTTCAAAATATGTGAAAAACACCATGGCTTGGGGATGACATATTTATTTCAAATTACTAAAATTACTACGGAACAAGACGCATATAATTCAAACAACAAGCCGTAATGATTAATGAGAAGTTAAGAGATATGCACCTTGCGTGTAAGATCAAACTGGGCTAGCATATTTTCTGCAGCCTTCAATGTCTTGTCAATATTCTCGTGCGCCGTCCGGATTGAATGCGTTCTTATCTATCGATTCAAAAACAAGAACACACACACAGAAGCGAAGACAACAATAACATCAATTAATCAAACGCACAATCGCATCATCGAGCAGATCTCATACTTAACATCAAATAAAGAGCACGATCATAAAAACAATACTAACTTCACATACATTACGCAATCATATGAATAAACTTGCAAAAATCTCAAAATCAATCAAGTGTATCTGAATGGCTGCATAATTTCCAAATTCTTCAATCTAAGCAACAGAAAAAGAAAAAGAAAAGGAACCTGAGTAGGCCGCATTGCGGTTTCGAGAGCGGAGAGACGGTGATCGAAGGAGCCGAGAATGGAGACCATGTTCTCGGTAACGCTCTGGCTCTTCTGCAGCGACTCTCTGACAAGAGCGGCTCTCTCGCTCAAAACTTCCATCGCCTGTGGAACCTTCATTGGAGATGGAATTTGCTTGGATTTTCACTCCCAATCCGTCTGATTTGGAAATGGAAGTGCGATCACGAACAAGCCGATTCAAAAGACTCCATATGCTTTCTCCCAACATTTCCGTTAACAACCTTTTCTTTTCTTTTTTTAAAACATATCATATAATCTCGTTAAAAATATTTGTTACATTTCTAAAGCCTACCAATCTTGTTATTCTATGACTTAAAAAAATAAAAAGATAAAATTAAAGAAAATTAAAGTTTGTTCTCATTAAATCACATAACTGAGTTTCACAATTTAGGTGATGTCAAGGAGTCATCTAAATGATTCTCTTTAAAATATATTTCCAAATTTATCAAAATTAGGCTAGATATTCAAATTTTAAAATATATTTTCAATTTGGCATCTCCTTTGAAATTCCCCAATTGGTCCTGACCAGATTTCCCAGTTGGCCGTGACCAGCATTTTCAAATTGGCCGTGGCCAGCATTCCCAAATTGGCCCTGGCAGCACTCCCAAATTGACCCTAACGAGCATTTTCAATTTGTCCAGCACTCATCCAATTTATCCCAGCCAACACTCATCCAATTTGTTCCTGGCAGCACTCATCCAATTTCTCTCTGGCAGTACTCATCATCTCAATTCACATCATCATCTCAATTGACGCATCATCATCACAATGACCAACTCTGATAAATTTAACTCAAAGCTTGAGGGGAGTGTTAGTTTATGTTATTTTAGTATAATTGTATTTTCACTTTTTTAATTATTTATTTCTTTTAAGATTAGATTAAATATTATTTTTTCTTTTTTCTTTTTATAACTAGATAGAATCTTTTCCTTTTATGATTAGATATTATATTTTCCTTTTACAGTTAGATCATCTCTTGTATCTATTTAAATCCTGTTGGATTTATTATTAAACGAAAAATTTAGAGAATTTGAAATTCATATTTCAACGTATTCAAATTTTAAAATATATTTTCAAATCTATTCAAATTTCAAAATATTTACGATTATATTTTAAATTATTAAATTCGTTAAAAAAGAACAAATAAATGTCATCGAATGGGTCAGTGGCGCGATTGGTTATCTGGTTTGGTGTTAATCAATTTTCACTCTACGGTCGCGGATTTGATCCCTATAATCGGTATTTGTAATCCCCTTCCCCAACTTGTACTCAAAAAAAAAAAAAAACAAATAAATCCCAAAATTGTCTAAGCACGATGTTGTCTTCCGATTACTTCCATTCCGTTTTTTCCTTTTTCAATAATGTCATAAATAAACAACTTCCTATTTTCATGGTCAAACAACTTTTGGAAAATAAAAATTCAAACTTCTACAAAATAGTCCATTTTTTCTCAAAATATATTTAGGTGGTTATTATTCTAAGGATTTTATTATTATTATTTTTGAAATGATAGTATTTTTTTTTTTTTTTTTTTGATATAATCGTAATATTTTTTTAGTTTAACTTGAGTTTTTTTTTTTTTTTTTTTTGATCCACTATTATTTAGGGGTTATTATGATCTTTTTTTTAGTACTATTGGGGAGGAGGGACAAATATCGATTCTCGGAATCGAATCTGTGACGCTGGTGTTGAACTAGTTTACAATCAAACAATAAAATCGTTACGCCACTAACCGTCGCACCTTTGATGTTTTATGAGAAGCATCTTTGGTAGGAAAATGAATGAAATATCTTAATATCATTTTTTAATAACTTCAATTTATATATCAATTTTTAATAACCCCAATATTTTATAAGTATTATTTCATTTATATAATCTATTTATATCCTATTAACATGATATTTTTTACTTTTTAAAAAAGTAAGATATATTTTAAAATTTAGTCATAAAATATTTAATTATGTTATTTATAAGAGCGAACTATAAAAAAAAAAAGTTTGAAGTTATTTTTTTAAGAGGGGAAATGGTTTTTATTTTTTAAATTTGATATTTAAGTTTATTTTTGTAACGACCCGACCCAAATCAGGGTCTAGACCCAAGTCCTTAACTCTAAATGCATGAAAACGGTATTCGACACTTAGGGCATGTATAATTAAATCCAAAATACAATCTTT
>JBBMKA010054666.1:1874-18576 GCA_037833695.1 Sechiopsis laciniata
ATAGATAAATTTGTCTATCATAGTTGTTGATGATAGGAATAGATTGAAGAAGTTGAAACAATCTAGCATCAATGAAAGATATAATAAAGAAGTAAAAGATGGCACAATTCAATTCATTATGCATTGGAATTATCAAGTAGGTATGCCATTAAATACTATTCGCTTAAGAAGCTTTCATGTAAAGAAGCTATTGGTCAATTTGATCCTGGTTTAAAAGCTAAGTTCTACTCTTCAAAAAAGAAGTCCAATACATAAAAAAAAAAAAAAAAATGTAATGAATAGCTATAAAGTTGAATGAAAAAATGGATGTTCAATTAACTTTTTAGTTCACTCTGGTGCTGAAACTATGTTTGTGGAATCCATCGATGCATCTTCATGCATCAAAACTGGAGAAAAGTTAAATAAACTCTTCGATAGAATGGCCGAGAAAATTAGTGCGAAAAATATATCAAATAGTTACTGATAATGTCTCAAATTATGTTTTAGCTGATAATTTTTTTAAAGCAAAATGGCCTCATCTATATTGGACACCATGTGTTGCTCATTGTTTAGACTTGATCTTCAAAGATATTGAAAAAATTGAACAAATTAAGAGGTGTCTTAAAAGGGTAGGTGCACTTAGTGGATTTATTTATAATCACTTGTACATATTGAACATGATGAGAGAATTCACTAATCAACACGAGCTAGTTAGACTAACTGTTAACATTTTGCAACCTCATATTTGACCCTATCAAACATTCATAAGAATAAATCTAATTTAATGAAGATGTTTATTTCTAAAAATAGAACAACTAGAAAATGGCTGAAACATTCCAATGGTAAGAGAGTATCTGACACCATTCTATTGTCTTCTTTTGGTACTTGGTAGTCTAAACTTTACAGACATCAAGACCCTTAGTTCGTGTTTTAAGACTTGTAGATGGTGACAAACCTACAATGGAGTATATCTAAGAAGTCATGGACCGAGCAAAAGAGGCTATTAAGAAGAGACTCAATGATAACAAAGCGAAATATAAGCTGATTTGGGATATTGTTGATTGAAGATGGGATTGTCAACTTCACCGACCATTACATGGAACAAGATATTACTTGAATCAATTCCTCTTCTAGGATAACAAAGATGGAATGGGCACCCTATCTCCATCCCATTGTTGTTCAGCCAAGCTCCTCAATAGAGCTATCAAGTACTCTACAAGCATTGGCATTGACTTGTAGACCAAGATGTCATCGAAAAATACTAACACAAATTTCCTTAGGAATGGCCGTAGAATGGAGTTCATAATGGACTAGAGCGTCGACGGGGCATTCCTCAAGCTAAAAGGTATTGAAATGTCTCGAATCAGTTATCTCGTTTTGAATAACTTAAATACACGAAGGGGTATTGTAAATTTTTAAGTGGCAGAGTGGCCTTACTGCCACGATCTATTGAGATTCAACCCTTCATCGCTCCGATTTCTCCCTCATTTTAATAAAAAAGGATGGAAATCTCGTTGTCCGATCAGTGAATCGGGGTCTAGGGGCGAAGCACCCAATTTTGAGGGTTTGGGGGCACAACGTGACCCTCGATGGAGGCTTGGAGGAAATGCCCCGAAACTAAAAGCTTATAGGGACCTAAAACACAAAGGTTAGAGGTAAACAATTTTTTTAATGGTGCGAGGTGCACAAAGCCGCAAAGGCTCTCTAGAGCCTGAGGTGCGAGGCGCAGGCTTTATTTTCGTGCTGCACCATGTATAAAAAAAATTAAAAATATATATTTATCACAAAACATATTCATCACAAAGTTGCAATATTCATCTATATATAACATATCAAAACAAAAGGAAGTTTTACAATATTAGTAACATTGTATCCAATCCAAATTATAATAAGTCCTAAAGCTCAAACTCATCTTCACTGAATACCAAATCCTTCTCATCCACTTCATCGTTGGACTTGTATCCCTATATATCTTCTTCTTCTTCACTATTACTATTAATCTCAATAGTTAACCCACATCGTATTAAAGGTTATGTTTGTGTAAGATTGAGTTGTTGTCATGTTTCTAGAGGTATTAGCTTTAGAATTTTTTTTTCAAAGATTTTTTTTTAGATTACAATAATTGGAGGTAGGGGGATTTGAACCAAAGACCTCTGGTCATTGGATTTACACTGATGACGATGAGCTACTGTTCTTGTTGGCTATTAGCTCTAGATTAATACGTGATATCTTCACTCTAGCAGCTCAAGAGACATCAACCCAGGTTAACGTATCATCTTCAAATACAAGATCAAGATCCTCTTCCTCATCAGAATCATCTTCCATTATTCCGAGCAACCACTCATTACAACCATCAATATCTTTTAAAGTGATAGGGTCGATGGAATCTCAAATGGTATATCGACATTTCCATGCTCTATTTTATTTGATGTATACTAAGTCATTTAATCGACTTTGATCAAGTTTATTTCCCTTATTGCCATGAAGCTACAATTATAAATAAGTAAAGTTTAACTCGATTACGTTACTTGACTATACTTTAAGTTAAGGAGATAATAAATAATTACTAACTTATTAAAAAACACTCTAGTTACGTTCACAACCTGATGCACGACAAGTAAGGCCTAAAATCTTATGGAAAATTTTTTCAAAGATGGGGTTGAATGTCCAAATCTATCCCACCATGCACCAAAAGATCAAAAGTCAAAACTATGTATGTTAACTTTCACACTTAAAGTTAAATTAAACTATATCTTGCTCATGAGTCATACTTGGAGATTTTTTGTCTCAATTTCTAATAGTCAATGGTTTTCCAAATGATTCTTCAGCCTTGTATTTAGAGAGCTCTGCAAGTACTCTGTCTTGTTCTTCAAAAGGAGGAATCATTCAGGTTACTCATGCAAGTATCCCTTCGTTAACTTCTTGATTTTCTCAAATGGTAGGATCTTTGTAAAATAACTCGAGATTTAGAAAATGGCCTGCTGCATGCAATGGACGATGTAATTGATGTTAGAGTTAAATGTATATTTGTATTTAGTATAGTTTATTGCTTTATTAGATCTAGGCCCATTAGACCCGTTAGGCCCATTGTAACACTTATATAATGGCATTGCCACTCAATGAATAATTGAACGACTCTTTAGTCACATTCTCTAGGTTACAATTGACACTCCAACGTTTTATCAATAATAGTATAAATGTCCTTGTACTTCTTCTAAAAATGAAAAGCTTTCCCTATGAACTCTTTTGCTTGATTTTGCCATATAAATGCATCCCTTTGGAGGCTTTTTCTCACCATCCACCAACCTAAGCACTCACATTAAAGGGGTTGATACTTTAAAGGCAAAGACTATTGTAGTTCAAAAACTAGTCATCATAATGGTTTAAAAAAATCGTTTGCTTGCTCCTTGCTCCATTTGCTATTTTTCCATTCATTAGAAGTAAACATCTTCCTCAAGTTAGGTTTTTGGTTATAGACTAGACAATGTGATGCTAGCTGTAGCAAATCGAGTCTTGGCCAAGTCTAATCAACTCCTTTGAATTAATAAACTTTCTCATCATATTCAATAATCCATATCTTACATAAATGAAATTATTGATAGCCATAGCTCTTTTCAAAGTCTTGCACAACCTTGGGATCTTGAATATGCTACACACGGGGACCTAAACAAATTTGGTCGTTTCGCTTCTAACAATCTCCCTACCATCACATTTGCAGAGGCACTATCTGTAACAATTTGTAGTACATTAGCCTCTCCAAAACGCTCAATAAAGTTGTCAATTAATTCAAACATCTTATTTCCATATTTAACAACTGTTGAGGATAGATTCAATAAACACTGTCCCTTTCGGACAATTAACCAAAACGTTTTGCAATGCTCTATTTTGCCTATCCATCCATCCATCAGCCATTATTGTACATCCAACCATAACCCACTATTCTCTGTGAGACATGAGCATCTCATCAATGTTCTCAACCTCTTTCTTCAGGCCGAAGACTCTAAATTTATGATATGTGGGTGGCTTTAATCTTGGACCGAATTGTCCTATTGCTTCTATCATTGGTGCGAAACTATCGTAATCCAAGACCGAATCGTCCTATTGCTTATCATTGGTGCAAAACTATCATAATTTCACATTAAGAGGAATTCTGGCATCATAAAACCATCTAGCAATGAATTGGATAACATTCGATCTCATTTTCTTTTTGTACGCCGCATTCAATGTAATGCTTTTGAGTTATTGCTCTACCACCTAGTGGTGGTTTAGGAGTGAAGAATGCATCCATGGGACCCTTAGATTTGGGTTTCTTAAAATTCGATTGCGAACTTGAACTTGGTGTAGGTCTTTTCCCAGAAAGACTAACATTTTTTTCCTCGTCACATTCATCATATAAACCATAGAGTTTGATTTCTACATCATCCGAGACAGACTCTGAAACCAAATTTCTTTGTTGTTTGACATCCTTTTTATTTGTGATAAGCAATCTCAGTTCTTCCTTCACACGTTTAGGACATTTTCTACAATTCGTTGCATTCTAAAAGCCTACAACAAGATGCTTCATTCTATAAAATCCTCCTACTTTAGTTATTTTCCCTCAAAACCCACACACGAATGTGTTTATATCAACAGGTTTGTCTAATCGAGAATATTTCCTTGTTGAATCTTTTCTTGAGTAGTCTTCCTCACTTTCTTGAGTTGTCATCTTTGAATAAAGGAATACTTAAAAGAAATCAACAAACAACACATTAAAATACACTCAATACATATTTTTAAATTTTAAAAATTGTAACTAAGGAAAAGAGAATTGCAAACATTAAAAAAAAAAACAAAAAAGAAGATGAATGCAACATATTGTTCAAAGTTCCAACAAGCATTCAAAACAAAAGAGAAATGCTTTATCAACTTCAAGCATTCAAAAGCAAAGAGAAATGGCAAGTCAATAGTCTCAACTCGCAATTCGTCTAAGACCTGAAGCGTTTTTTGATACTGTGAATCCACTGCTTTTTCATGGTGGTTTTTGTAGTTCGTGGGCTGGCCATGATCATGCCAAGGATAAGAAAATGGGAGCAAAAATGATTGATCTGATGGATCAAGAAAAGTGAAATTGTGTGAAACGATTTTACCGAGAATCGTAAAACACCGAAGCAAAGACTGTATTTCTACAAATGATGCAATGGATCTTACTCTTTTTGAGTTCGATTATAGTTTCTAAAGATTATACTTCATCGTTGTGTGATTCTTCCAACAATTTCTTGTGCGATTGATTTCTTTCCTGGTTTGTTCGTTTCCTCATTTGATTGCTAACTTTGTTTCTTTCAAGATTTTCCCGTGGATTTCCATTGACTTCTGAGAAAGCTTTGCTTTCCTTTCACTTTCTTGATTGTTCTTGAATTTAGAATATTTTCTACTTTTAACTGTATTGGAATTAATATATCAATGGGAATTGTTCATTAAAAAAAAAAAAGAATTTCATTCACTTATGACGTTCTAACCCACGAATGACTTTAATAAAATACAATTGATGGTTTCACTTAAAATTGATAAACTTTAATGAAGTTAAATATTTCATATTTTACTATGTATGAAATATGTTTTTTTAAAAAATTATAATTAAAATAAGGATATTAAAATTTGTAATCTTCAATAAATTTTCTTAAATATAAATGGATTTGTAACAAAAATGTCATTAATATCAAGTATGGTGTTTGATAAGATTTGAAGAAATGATAGAAAATCAAATGAAATATTTACAAATATATAAAACAATAACTCAAATGATATTAAGAAATCATAAACCATTTCTACACCCAAAATATTCTTAGAAAAAAATAAAATAAAAAAGGTTACAAGAGAAGGACCACTCAAAAGAAAGGGGAAGGAAAATATCAAAGGGTGATGAGAATTCGTCGTTATGCGTGTCTAAGCAAATCGATAGTATAAATATTAAAAATATCTTTCGAAAAAGTGTAATAAGTTGCGTACATCTTTTTCTCATCATTGTCACAGTTTCCAGCTCACACCTTCCGGGAGGAAAAGGCAGCAATTCAAGTTCGCAATCAAATTTCAAGAAACCCAAAGCTAAGGGTCTCATGGATGCATTCTTCACTCCTAAATCACTAGGTGGTGGAGCAATAACTCAAAAGCAAACATCATTGAATGCAGCATTAAAAAAGGAGATGAGAAGAAACAATTTCATTAGATGTATGAAATTATAGAATTACAAAATAAGGACAATCCATCTATAATAAAGATCTTCAACTATTAGTAAGGGAATCAAAGCTATAATCGTGAAAAAGTGGGGATATTTTAAACCATGAAACCACCAAATAAGTGATATTATCAATGAAACGCTCAAATGGAGTAACTATATCTTGAAAAGGAGATGAGATTTAATGTTATCCAATTCATTGCTAGATGATTTTATGATGCTAGAATTCCTTTAATACTTGCAATTACGATAGTTTTGCACAAATAATAGAAGCAATAGGACAATTCGGTCCAAGATTAAAGTCACCCACATATCATGAATTGAGAGATGCTTGCTTGAAGAAAGAGGTTGAAAACACTAATGAGATGCTCAAGTCTCACAAAGAACAATTGGCTAAGGTTGGATGTACACTAATGACTAATGTAGGGACGGATAGGCAAAATAGAACATTGCTAAACTTTTTGGTTAATTGTCTAAAAGGAACAACGTTCATCGAGTCTATCGATGCCTCAACTATTGTTAAAGATGGAAAAAAGATGTTTGAATTAATTGACAACTTTGTTGAGCGTATTGGAGAGGCTAATGTACTACAAGTTGTTACTGATATGTGCCTCTGCAAATGTGATGGCAGAGAGATTGTTAGAAGCGAAACGATTAAATTTGTTTTGGTTGTCTTGTGTAGCACATTGTTTATATCTAATGTTGGAAGACATATTCAAGATTTCAAGGTCGTGCAAGACTCTGAAAAGAACCATGAATATCAGTAAATTCATTTATGTAAGACCTGAATTATTGAATATGATGATCAAATGAATTGATTAGACCGATCAAGACTCGATTTGCTACAACTAGCATCACATTATCTAGTCTATAAACTTTAAAACTTAACTGAAGGAAGATGTTTACCTCTGATGAATGGAAAAGTAGCAAATGGAGTAAGGAACAACAAGGCAAACGAGTTCTTCAAACCATTATGATGACTAGTTTTTGGACTACAATAGTCTTTGCCTTTAAAGTATCAACCTTTTAGTGCAAGTGCTTAAGTTGGTGTATGATGAGAAGAAGCCTCGATTGGGATACATTTATGAGGCTATGGATCGAGCAAAATAGTCCATAGGAAAAGCTTTTCGTTTTTGAAGGAGAAGTACAAGGATATTTATTAGTTATTGATCGAAGGTGGGAGCTTCGATTACATCGTCCATTGCATGCAGGTCATTTTCTAAACCCCGAGTTATTTTACAAAGATCCTACTAATTGTGATCTCCAGGTAAGACTCATGAGCATGATATAGTTTAATTTAACTTTAAATGTGGAAGTTGTTAGCAATTTAAAATACATAGTTTTGACTTTTGATCTTTAGTGACATGGTGGGATAGCTTTGGACTTTCAACCCATCTTTAAAAAAGTTTGTCATAAAAGTTTTAGGCCTTACTTGTAGTGCATCAGGTTGTGAACGTAACTTAGAGTGTTTTTGAACAGGAACTTAAAATATAGTCAAGTAAAGTATTACTTATTTATAATTGCAGTTTCATTACAATAAGAGAAATAAACTTGATCAAAGTCGATTAAATGACTTAGTCTATATCAAATACAATAGAGAGTTGAAACTTCGATATACCATTCAAGATTCCACCAACCCCATCACTTTAAAAGACATTGATGATTGTAATGAGCGGTTGCTTGGAACAATGGAAGATCATTCTGATGAGGAGGATCGTGATCTTGTATTTGAAGATGATACATTAACATGGGACGATGTCTCTCGAGCTAATGGAGCGAAGGAACCCACATATTATTCTAGAGCTAATACCCCTAAAAACAAGATAACAACTCAATCTTCATCATCCATACAGCTACAACCTTTAATACAATGTGGGTTAATTATTGAGATTGATAGTGAAGAAGAAAAGATATAGAGGGATACAAGTCCAACGATGAAGTAGATGAGCAGGATTTGGTATTCAGCGAAGATGAGTTCAAGCTTAAGAACTTATTTAATATTTGGATTGGATACAATGTTACTAATATTGTAAAGCTTCCTTTTATTTTGATATGTTATATATAGATGAATATTGCAACTTTGTGATTAATATGTTTTGTAATAAATATATATTTTAAATTTTTTTGTACATAGTGCCCCTCGAAAATAAAGTCCGCGTCTTTAATACGCCCCAGGCTCAAGAGAGCCTTTGCGCCTTTGTGTGCCTCGTGCCTTTAAAAACACTAAGCACATTCACCACAAAATATTGTTCAACTCGAGGAAGTCACTCGTCCGAGTCTTCTTCCTTTTCCCCTTTGTAGATGGGGACTTCCAATTTTCATAATTACGTATCAAAAAAGGGCACCTTTCGTATATTTGGAGCGCCAAACCTCGATTCCCCAGTTTTTCTTTCTGATCCTCTAACCTCTCTGAGTTCTGCATCAACTTTTCTTCCTCCTTCCTGGAATTTCCGTCACCCACAATCTGTTTACCCTTGTCCATCACAATGCGTTGCATGGACGCCGGATTGGGATTCTAAAGCTTATCTAATTAACCTCTCCAATCAGTCAGCAACGGTGCACATCTGTTCCCATATAAATTGATGGGATTTATAAATCTTTATTTATATATTAGAGGTGAAAAGATAGGTTTGTTCAAACAACCTAACAACCCGAATAACCTAAACGAATCCAACTCAATTTGACAAATTGGGTTAAGTTATCAACTTATTTGAGTTAGGTTCAAATAAATCAAATTTTCATAGATTTCGTTGGTTCTTAGGTTTACTGAAATTTAATTTTGGTTAACCAAATCTAAACGAATTTATATTTTGTTATCTATAACATAATTGTATATCTATATATTTATTTTGTTTTATTATTATTTTTAGATTTTTTATCCTCTACAATATTCTTTTAGGTTTTAATAATCTATTTACTTTTAAAAAGTCAATTCATGTCATCTATTTTTATGTGTTTTTCAGGGTGTCACCTTTCCTCGCCTATACAAATAATAATTTGATATGGTATATCTCATAATTTCATAATTACTTCCATAATTACTTATTTATCTAAAGTAAGTAACCATTAATTCCATAATAAGCGCACAAAAATGAACAATCTGTTTCATTCACAGCATTTTTGCACTTAAACCAGTGGTTACCTCCACAACATCAATAAAATCCTGCTTTTGGTGAAAAGCACCAATCCACTTTGTATGATCAGCAGTCCTGTAAGTCAAAACATACACTTTCATCATCGAAAACAGATAACACACAAGGGGAATAATTAGATATTCCTAAACCAAAAACTTTAACATAGAGTAACTCTTTAATTGATGAAAATAAACGAGAGAGACGATAGAAGAGTTTCAAGAGAATACTCCAATCTTCAGTCCAAAAGCAATTAGGATATTAATATCCTGAAAACTAAAAGATCTCTCTTCCTCTCGGAGAATTTATCGATTTTCTAATGAATCTAATCACAACTCATTGCTTCTTATTTCTTACCTACGAGCCACAAGCACGAGAAACAGTCAAATTACTAATTTGAAGCCAGTCTTCATCCCGCTAAATAATAAATAGAAAAAGTTGATAAATGGCCGAATTTTCATTGAGAAAAAATGAAAAGAGCATCCAAAAAACCAAATTCCCAGACTAAAGAATAGGGTTAAAATCGAGTGAATGATATCAAGCATCTAATTACAAACAGATCTTAAGAACCGACAGCCAAAGAGAAACATGGAACTCAGCGAGGACCAAACCTCACTATGATATCTCTTATTAGATAGTGAGGGAATCCATCTCATAACCGATTGGTGATGAGAGGAGTAACCACCTATCTTATATATTGCTAGGAAATCTCATCACTTTTCGATGTGGGATCCTCAACCTCTGTCGATCCCTCTAAAGATTCTATTATTCACAACCCCACAAAACCACGCAAATCCTCACCCTCTACAACCCCACCATATGCAATGCTACATAGCCATAGTAGCCAATGTTCAAATATGGTATCCATATTTGAACAGAAATGAAGCCATAAGTTAACTAAGAGCAGCAGGATAAAATAAGAGTTATGTCAAAGTACTTGACGTAAACCTGTATTTCTTCTGAATCAATATCAACCAGCGCAACTGAAGCAAACTTCGACACATCTCGAGCACACTTAGCAAGCTTAATCATTAAAAAACCAATAATGAAAAGTAGGCAAACAAAGCCATCAATCCTGAAAAACCATGTCAACCCTCAAAGAAGAGGCCGCCAAAAGTCAAAGACGAACAAACCTGAATGAGTGAGGCCAAGAACCTGCGGTGATTGAATTCGCGATCGTAGGGTTTCTTCAATTTGTTATCGATTTACCTCTTCAATTCTGTAAGCAAATTGTATTGAATGCTTTTTTTTTTTTTGGGTTAGATTTCATATGAATTTTGAATATTGTTTTGTGATAATGTCCATTTTCCCGGCGTGCGGGAAATCCCCGATTAAGTGGGGAACGGGTCGGAAACGTAGAAAAAATTTCTTATGGCCTAATTGAGGCTGGGGATGGAAAATGTATTTTCCGTCTCTATCCCCGCCTTGTTTATTATTATTTTTTTAAGTATTTTTTTCTTTATTTTTCAAATAAAAATATATTTATTGATTAAATTATTTATGCATATGAATATTTTTCTTTAATAATTAACCATGCATTTGAATATTGAGTTGAGTTAAATCAAATGAAATTATCTTGGGTCGTGTTGATTCATAAGTTGACATGTTGACTCAAGCTAACGTGGAATTATTATCTACTTAATTATTTTTCTTTCTACCTCTAATGTAATTATTTATATATTTTTACAATATTTTTTAATATAATTTCATTATTTTGTATGGACTTTCTAAATTTTATCGTTTTTAAAAACATGTTTTTAAGTTTTTTGAAGTATCTTTCCTAATATAAATATAAATTATAAGTTATCATGGTATTTTATTTGGAAATTGAAATAAATTACAAATAGATATTTGAAATAAAAAGAAAAAAATAACTTGATAACCCAACCTAATCCAACATTGGGTTGCTTTAAAATTTAGGTTAGGGTTGGTCCAAAAAATCACCTTAACCCAACTCAATTATGTGCACCCTTATTCCTAGGTTTCCGATGTAATTTTCATTTGGTATTTATGGTTTAAAATTAAACCATTTTAATTTTATTCATGACATTTTAATAATGCTCAATTTTAGTTTTAATAGGCCTTTTGAATTTACTTTTATACTTTTTTAAAAGTAATAATAATTAAATTCATACCAAGACCAAAATGACACACTTTATCAATATATTATAATTTAAAATTAATCTAGTCACCATTTGGTTATGTAACTAACAAAAATTAGAAAAGTAAATTTATTCAAAAGCACTACAAAGAGCAGGTACAACTAGAAAAATGATTTCATAATACTTAATAAATTAACTCATTCTCATCTTTTACATATGAATAATTAATTTTTAAATATTTAATTTACCAGCTACTACAAATGACATTTAAAACTTTTTAGATTTTTATGAAATTCTAGAGACTAAATTTTAACTCTAAATTTCAAACAACTAAATTCTAACTTTCTACAAATCATAAAAACTAAATTTTAGTTTTTTGAAAGTCTAAAAGAAATAGCTTGTTAAAGTATAAAAATTAAACTCTAACTTTCTTTTAAATGAGTTCTGAGTCCATTAAGGGTCAAAGCTTACTTTGATAAAAAAAATTCTAGTCAACTCTATTATAGTTCATTTATCAATAAACTTGTCCTCAGATAACTCATAAAGAAAACTCAAGAGTCTTAAAAAGGGAAAACTACTAATAATAACAGCTTGAAAGCAACAATCTTAAAAATAAAGACGAAAATATGCGACCAACATATTGAAAACCCTTTTTTTTTATTTGGAGAATCGACACACAAATGAAACGAGATCAAATGAACAGGCGATTGGTCCACCATCCCAACCGATTCAAAAGAAAATATGGTTTGGTTCAACGAGTAGTCCAACCTTCTTGGCCGAACTAACCTTCTACCGTAAGCACTTCCCCATGTCTGACATCTTGTGCAACTTATCACTAAGCCCCAACCACCCATGTCATATGTCTCTCCAACGTACCGACATGCTTGCGGGACTATTGCCACGACCATCCCCTAGTGAACTTTGAAGTTTCCATGAGACAGCCTCACCAAAATGCCCCAAGTCACTTGTTATGAAATCTTAACAACAATCGAAAGAAACGTGAGAAAAAAAATACATAGATTTACGTGGTTCATTAACGATGTGTTAGTTGTGTCAACAGGCAGAAGAACTGAGAGTGATTTTATAAAGGAGAGTACGAGTTACACAATGTCGATCAAATTGGGCTAGGATTTTAAGAACTTTATATAGTATACTCTAATAAAACCTTATTACAAAATAGACATGAATTACATAAATGCCAAAATAAAAACCTAAATACATATTTTGTCTAAGGTTTGAAGGCGTTACCCACAAGCCCCCACAAAAGGCCTCGACCCTGAATCCCGACTAGTTGACCAGGTAGCAAGACTTCAACTAAATAATCATGAGGCATCAAAGAGTTCGAGGCATATCTCAACATCACTTAATGATGATTGAAAATTTAAACTTATAATCTTTTGGCGGCTACATTTTTGTTGATATACTTAGTGATATATTTATACTAATATATATTCTTATTAACAACCAATTCTTCCAATCTATGACCATATAAGAGCACACATTTGAGTAAAAAAAAGTTCAAAATATAATTTTAGTCCCTATATAATGTTGAGACTTCTTGTACTGTCCATAACGTAAAAGAGATGCATAAGCTACGTTTCTTATTATTTTTCTTTAAAAAAAACATTAAGTCTATAAATCATATCTCATTGTGTAATTGCTTGTATTAAAATTATTTTATTGTCATTGAAGTAATAATTTTGATTACAATCAAGTTCAAACTTATCGTACTAGTTATTTTAAAAATACAAAAATCAAAATTGAAGATGTGAAAGTCAATTGATCAAAATATTAAACTAATTCTCATTAAAACTAAGTCCAAACATAAGATTTTGACTAACCAGTTTAATAGTAAAAAAGATGGCAAGTTGGTTTATATATATATAATATTATTTAACTTTCAGTTACAATACAAAGATCAAAATTGAAGGTATGAAACAAAAATAAAACAAATTACAAGCATCAAAATTATATTTAAATCGTTAACAAATAGCCGAACGTCAATACAGAACAAACCCCAACAACGATGGGAAGAACAATGTCAAAACTCTTCTTCACAGTTTGTTCTTTTTGAACCAAAAAAGGATGTTTGAGGAACATATCTGCCGACCATCTCTTCTTAAGCTTTCTCTCCAAGCACTTTTCCAAAAAGTCCTTTCCTTCATCGGACAACTTCATCGAAATATTCGGAATCTTCGATCCATACATTAGTTCCCTAACTACATGTCCAATATCCGAACAATCGTTCCACATTTGTTCCCCAGTGATCATATTCACAAAAACACAACCCAAAGACCAAACATCAAGCGCCAGGTTAATCTCCCCAAACAGAGATTCGGGTGACATGTACCTTGCCTTCCCTCTGAAATTCAACCTCGGTTTTTTACCTTCCTCCTCTCCTTTCTCCCCGCACCACTTTGAAAGCCCGAAATCGGCGATTTTGAGCTTGACTTCCCCATTCTCACAAGGGAAAATGAGAATATTCTCGGGTTTTAGATCGCAATGCACTAACCCTATTTCGTGAATGCATGAAAGCCCTTTTAAAATCATCCGGAGATACTGTTTGATCTCTTTTTCTTCCAGCTTCCCTTGTTTCATGATCAAGTCGAGCAATGTGCCGCCAGGGGCGTACTCGAGTATCATATTGTAGAAGCAATCTTGTCCTTCGAAGGTGAATTCTTCCCCGATGTACTGAACGATTTCTGGGGCTCCAATGAGTTCTTCTAAGATGACTGTTTCTTTGAGAAGAGATGCGGCGGATCGAGAAGGAGCG
This sequence comes from Sechiopsis laciniata, assembly GCA_037833695.1. NCBI lineage: Eukaryota > Viridiplantae > Streptophyta > Magnoliopsida > Cucurbitales > Cucurbitaceae > Sechiopsis > Sechiopsis laciniata. The sequence continues at coordinate 16,071 of JBBMKA010054666.1, forward strand.
ACTTTGATTGCGACGTCGTTGAGATGGGGTTTCGTCGAGACTCCAAAGTAAACTACTCCGAATGAACCTCTCCCTAGAATACTGCATATATTCCAGTTTGAGATTGAGACGTCTTCTTTTGCTAACTCCATTGCTATGCTTTCTTTCTCTTACAACTCACTTTGATTGTTATTTGTTTATGCTGTGCTTTGATTTGGTTTAATTTATTTATATTTGTTACTCAACTGTTCCTACTTCTCTTTGGTTTCCGATTCGTCTATTCTTTGCTCTCTTTTTTTCGTTTTATCTTGTTTTACTTTGTTGGATAGTTTTTTATTTCAGCACTTCTCGATGAAGTATTTTGTATTTAAATATTTTCAATATCTATTTCATACTCTTGGATGTGCCTATGCTGACATCGGCTTTTTTTTTTTTTTTTTTTTTTTTTTTTAAAAAACATTTCTTCTTTTTATACAACGAGTTAATAATAATATGATACGTTGATAATGAATTAAGTTTCTTGGTTCTTTTTCTGATTGGCCGTAAGAATATTCTTATGATTAAAGGAATTTTATATGTATAGCAAAAAAAAAAAAAAAAAAAAAACTATAAAATACTATCACATTTTTTTAAAAAAAATTACGTATATAGAAAATTGGCTTAATCCCTTTAAAATCTAAGATGTCACACTTCAATCAGTTTAATTGATAACTTTCAATCTTTTTGCTGATAGTTTTCCATCGGTTCACTTGATACATTCAATCAGTTTGCTGATAGTCTTCGATTAATTTGATAAGTATCAATTAGGGACAAAATTGAAATATTAAAAAATCCCACAAAAATTTGCTATACATAGAATTTTTTTTAAAAAAATTCTATACTTATAAATATTTATAATTATAATATTAATTAATTAATGACTACAAAAAATTGAAGACTACAAAAAAAAAAATTGCTATGTGGAGTAGATTCTCTATGATTAATGTAATATTTTAGAATTAATTAATAATTGACTTAGTAGATAATTAAATCATCTAAATATTTTTCTAATAACAATAAAGGAAATGAGAAAATAAATAGAAAATCTTATTTGCAAGTTTTTTATTTTATTTATTTATTTTGATTTTTATAAATTTGAAATGATTATGTTTAAATTATCAACAAGAGCATAAGATTTCATTTAGATTTTTGAGGATTTTGTATGTATAATAAAAAAGTCCAAAATATTTTTATTAACACAAAATCAAAACTAATTCATTTGAAGTAGGAAATCTAAACTGTAATTCATTTGTAGGAGGAAATTCATCCAAATTGAGTTCTATCACTGATAGAATTCAATCAGTGATAGTTATCACTAGGTGAATTCTATCAATTCAATCAATCATAGACTTAGAAATTAAAATGTTAGAAATTATGGTGCAATAAAATGTGTTGCTGAGGTAAATTTTCTAGATTTTTATTATCGATACAATAATTATGTTTAAATTATCAACCAAGTAAAAGGTCATCTAATTTTGAAACAATTAGTCATCTAATTTTGAAACAATTGGTCATCTAATTTTGAAACAATTAATAACACAATATAGTAAACTAGGATGTATTGATGACAATATAAAAGGTAAACGAATAATATCTTGCAAACTTTCAGGATCATCCCAAATTAAATATATGTTTTTTTTTTTTTGAAATCCAAATCACATATATGTTATCCAAATCATATTTATATCATTTTAATTAAATTTTTTTATCTTAGATTTGGTTGTAAACCTTAAATATGAATGTGTTTCCTGTAAACCTAAACATATGAAGCAAAATTTTCTTTAATTTGAGCTCTTATGCTTACTATTTTTTTTTTTTTTTTTTATAATTCAATAATAATGTGAATGGGAGATTGAACCCATAATATTTTTATCAATATAGTAGGCAAACTTAAAATAAAGCTTAAATTAGTTATTTAAGGCATGCATGATTGAACACTTAATAACTCAGAGAAGTAAAATCAAAATATATTCTTTCATTCAAATTCAAATATAATAGTTCAGCAAGTCCCAATAACTGTCATCTAAATCATTGCATGATAACTATTGTTACAAGCGAACTTCATCAAATGAAGATACTAATTACAATTCCTTAGGAGATGATTGGATTTAGAGGTTGAGAGAGGAGATAAAGAGTTTTCAACCTCGTGTTTGTTTTTAATACATGACAACATTTACCAACTCTACTCCACTCCTCCTTCACTCATTCTCAAACATCACATCAAACATCTTATTTAATTATATCAAATTTTTAACTCTTTTTTATTTTTATTTTTCTAACTTAAATTTTTTCCTCAAATTTAACTTTGATTCTTGCCACTTAATTGAATTAGTAATATAACTTACAAATTGATTTGTTTCTCAAAAAAAAAAACAAAAAACTTACAAATTGATTTAAAATTAGATATTAGAAATTTAATGTTTAAAAATATAGAAATTTAATTATAAATATCGAAATTAAAAGAAATAGAAAAACAAATAGATAGATA
>JBBMKA010054686.1:0-28724 GCA_037833695.1 Sechiopsis laciniata
AAAAAAAAAGTAAATTCATTTCCTAGCCTTTTATTAGTAGTATTAGTATTATTTTGAATCATTTGTTAGAGAGAGAAATGGTATAAGAGGAAGGTAATAAGAGTATCATAACTTGTGTTGTAAATTCTAGTACTAATCAAACTGTTACAGTTTCAAATTACCCACCTCTTTATAAAAAATAAAAAATAAAAAAAACTCACCACAACTGTTATTTAAAAAAAATGATAATATATTATCAAAAAAATTCAAGGGGTACCCATATTTAAAAAAGACATTATTTTTTTATATTATTAATATGTAAATATATAAATTATTGAAAATATAAAGACATACTAAGCTTGGCCTGTTTGCAATATTGAACTAGTGTGGAGAAACATTACCCTATTTTATTTTGGTAGAAATACAAAAGCATTGAGGCATTTTCACATGCCCAACTATACTTCTCATTACTCTCAAACAAAAGAAATTATTGGTCAATTTTTTAATACACTTAATTATATAATTTAAAATAAAAGAAAAGGAGAAGGTGTAAAAAAACTTCCTTATCAATCTAAACATAACTCAATGAATAAGGCAAAAAATTAGCTTAAAAAAAAAAAAAAAAGCAAAAATGAATCATTTAAAAGGTTGATACTTTACAAACAAATGTGTTATTTAATTTCTTTTTTAAGTTTATAAACACAGGGAATCAAACTTTTGATCTTGTGAATAGAAATGTGCACGGGATGGGGCGGAGCTGAGGAATGCCCTTGTCACCAAAATCAATCCCCATTCCCGCAAAATTCACTATTTTTTTGCTGAGATCGATTCCCCGCGAGGAAATTTTCCCCATTTATTTTTTTTACTCTTTTTATAATATTAATTTTATAAATTTTTTATAATAACATTTTCAACTAGTTGATTTTCATGAAAAAATATATATTTATTTTTCAATTAGATAGCTAATTATCAAATAAAATATACATTTGATTACATATTTTTACCTTTCAATAAAAGCGTACTGATACTTTTCTATTTCTACAATTAAATCTACAACACATATATATAGATATATAGTGATAATAAAGGTACAACAAGTAGTTTCTAAAAAAAAAGTACAGCAAGCAATTGTGCTAATTATTAAAGGTAAAAGTTAAACGTAACTAAATTATATATATGAGTTTCCAACAAACAACTGCTATATATATATATTGTTGTTACTGCCAACAAAAAAGTATAGCTAAATTTCAATGAGTAAAAAAAGAAAAAAATTAAAAAAAAAATAGAAAATGTAAACGGGGTGGGATTGGGGAATCGTGGATGGGGAATACATTCACCATATCTGTCCCCGTTTACGTTGCGGAGATTTTTTTCTCCGTGCTCACTCCCCCATTCTCTATCTAAACTGAGATTCACGGCCTCGTTCGGGGTGGGTCCCCGCGGGGCCATGGCCCCACGGATAAAATGGAAATCTCTATTTGTGAATGAAAATTTAATATCTTAATCATGCGAATTATATATACTATTTTCTTTTTTCTTTTTTGAATAGTTATATATGCTAATTTTAACAAGCTGCGTATAGTGTAAGAGAGTGGGGCCAATTTGTCAATTATTTAAGCCAATCAAACAATACTTTTCTTGTTTGAGATAAATACCTTTTCATTTTGCTGTAAACTAACATTATTTTTATTATTCTGAGAAAATTACCGTTTTAGTGGAATCTAATTTTAAATTCTATTAACATTTCACTCCCTTTTAATTTTTTTAGGTTTTTAAACTTTATTTTTATACTTATTTTATTTTAAAATTAAATTTAATTAAAAATTAAAATAATTACTTCATCAAGATATTAAAATTTAAACTTAAGCTAATCATTATTTTAGTCAATATTAAATTGTGTAACTATCGATTTTGTTATCCTACGAATGAAAATTAAGCATTATTGAAATGTCAAAAATAAAAATATTTAATTTTAAAATATAGAAACTAAATTAAAGTTAAATCCTAAACCTAGAGACCAACAAAGTATTTTTTTTTTTTTTTTTTTAGCAATAGGTCAATTCAGATGCTAAAAAAAAGCTCAATTATGAGAGCATTTGAGATGCAAAACAAATGTGCTATGTATAAGAGAAAGACAAATAAAACATTATAGAACCTTATATATTTGGTATTCCATTCACATTTTTGGTATGATTGCTTGTAGGGAACTTGGAAATTGGAATAATGAATCTGAGGAGCTTAAACTATGGCCTTGATTTTTATTTATTTATTTATTTTTAATTTATTTAACTTTTTTTGTAATTTTAAGTTTAGGATCTTGAATGGTATGGGTACTTTGGAGTGTGGGGTTCAAAAAACAGAGAGGGTCATTTCAAAGTGATTGATGTGACGATAAATTTTTAGTCAAAGGAGGGATAAATTATCATCATCATCATGATTATTATTATTATATCATATAATATATATGGAAAAATAACTTATAAAATTTAACTATCTTAGGTTAAGGACTTGTATCTCTCTCAAAAAAAAAAAAAAAAGAAAAAAAAAAGAAGAAGAAGACTTGTAAAAGGGTCCTTATACACCCCATTGAAATAGGGAAGAGCAACTTATTTGAGGGCTTCATTGTCCTCTTAATTCTTGTATTTATTGCCTTCCCTAATTTTGGTGGGGAAGGGCTCTTTTTTATGAACTTCTTTCTAATGTAATTTTTTTTAGTCAAACTTTAGTTTTAATATTCATTTAAACCGATTAAAATAAATAACTAAAGGTTGAAAGTTTGAATCACATCCTTTAATATATTGTTGAATTAAAAAAGTTAGTAACTCCATTATTTCATTTTTAACTAATTGAAATTTTAAATTAAATATATTATTTTAATAACTGTGCTCGATAAATACTAGGATATTTTATATGACTCAATAATAATAATAATAAATTATATGTTCAAATATTTTAAATAAAATTGTAATGGAAAGTAAAGGTAAAATATTATAATATTTGTAAATCTAGCTCTAATTTTTTAGATTTACAAGTATAGCAAAAAATTTTAAATCTGATTTTTATTTTTGTTGTTCTAATTTTTTTTAAATATATAGTAGTGTATTTGACAGAATTTTTTTCTATTGTGTCTGGCAATACTCTTTTTTTTTTAGACCAGTGTTTGGCATACTTCTTTTTTTATACAGTAATATTAGGGAAGAGGGATTCGAATGACTAAATTGTACAAGACATCGGTAAAAGCCCCGCTCTTGTTGGCAGTGCCTGGCATACTTAATATTTGGTATGTCAATAATATATATTTTATATTTAATATACTTTGTGTTATTTATTTATTTTTTAATATTTTTATCCTCTAAAATTACTCAAATACGTAACACATTTTACATTATTAATTTTTTTTTTAATGATAGATACTTTCTAAAAAAAAAAAAACTAATTTCATTTAGAAGGCATTTCCCCCACGTGCTACCTAGTGAAAGCAAATAAAAAGGTTACCGTGAAAGTTTGTAATATTTTTGCTAAACATTTTTTTTTTTAAAGAAAAGAATAAAGTAAAAGGATAAAATCTTTATTTAGAATACAAATTAAGAGAAGCTATTCTTCTTGTTTCAAAAAAAAAAAAAAGAAAAAAAAAAGAAAAGAAAAGAAAAGAAGATAAGTTATTCTTCAAAAGATTTGCAAAGCTCCACATAAATAAGTTGTAAAATCAAGATAATGTGTGGGTGAGAGTTATCTTTTTTCCAAACAAGAAAGGCAATGGCATATCTTAATTATATCAAACATTAAATTCTGTTGGCTTCCTTCTTGGCCATAGTTCAGTGGTCATTTCATCACTTTCTTATCCTTCACAATTTGAAATATTCACAAGGGTTGTTGCCCCAATGTTTTCAAAAGTATATTCCTTTTTATTATTTGCACAGTCATATTCTTTTCTTCTTTTTTTTTTCTTTTTTTTTAATATTTGTGTTATTATTATTTTTTAAAAATATATTCTCTGGTTAGCTTGTGTGCCTATCGATCAATATGATAGAATATATTGTTTGATCTTATTTGAAATAATTAAATTCAATTTTTCTTTTATTTTTGGGGAATAAATATTTTAGTTATTTTAATGTTTTTAATAAATTATTTAACATAAATCTCACACAAACCCGTATTTTTTTAATGCTGTATAAATGTTTAAAAAAACAAGTATTTTTTTTAACCACATGCAACACTAAGAAAAACAGTTATTTATTTCAAATAAATTAGTTTTTTTTAACCACAAGCAAGTTTTTTTTTTTTTTAAACAAATAACCACATGGAAGTTAGATGTTTGATTTTAAAAACAACTTTCGATACTGGTCATTAACAATTAAAGAAAAATTAGATTAAAATAGTTTAATAGGAAAAATTTAGAGATGAAAACTTCACATATAAAAGTCTGGGCCGTATTAAATTAGAACTTTTGGTGACTTACAAAAATATGTATAAAAGTTCAAGGCTAAGATAAGGTTTCAACTTTTTCACTTTAATCTCATTTGAATAACAACTGTGAAGTGAATGATAAAAAAGAATAATCATATTCTTTTTAGTCCAAGTATATGTAGAGAAAAGCTTTAAACTTCTAATTATTTGGTTGATATTTTGTACTTCAACTACAATTAAATAGATAAAAGAAAAATATTATTGTGTAAACTTACAAAAATAATCATGCATATAGAAGGAAACCTTTCAATTAAAATTAAAAAAAAAAAAAGTGATGCAAATGCATGTAACGAAAAGTCGTATTTAAATCTCTCTTTCTAATTTTGAATTAAAAAACAATATTATCAATAATTTTTGTTATGAAAGATAGAAAAACTTTTGACCACTTTCAACCAAACCCCTTTTACTTTTTTTGTTTTCTTAAATTAGTGGGTGGGAGGAAAAAGAAGTCATAAAAGTTATAATATGTGATTTAAAAAAATATATAATATGTTTTGGTATGTTTTTTTTTTTTTTTTTTTTTGAGAAGCATGTTTTGGTATGTATTTAATTCATGCACTGCAGATATGAAAGGAATATATTATATCCATTTTCAAAAGGAGTTGATTGATTTGCCATGTCTAGACTTCAATTAATTTCTTATTTATTATCCCAACCAAACTTCTAGGGACAATCTGATAATTTTCTTAACTTCATTGTTATTATTAATTTTTTTTTTAATTTTTTTAATGAATCTTTCAAAAAACAAAAAATTAATGAACAAGCTGATTAATTTTGGATTCAAGACTCAACCAAAATTATAAAATTAATATCTTCAAAAAAAAAAAAAATTATAAAATTAATTTTTTTTATTAAAAAACTCAACAAGTAAATTTTAATATTAAACATTCAATTATATAAAGACTGATAATAAATTGAATTATTATTTTAAACATAATTCAACTGTTTAAATATATTAAATATTGAGATTTGGATATATATATATATATATATATATATATATATATATATATATTAGCGGATCGAATGTCTAAAAAAACAAGTCAAAATATTCATCTTAGTCTATGTATTTACAACCTTTTCTATTATGGTCCAAGTGTTTTTTTTTTTTATTATTATTTTTAAATTTTGACATGTGTTCCATGTATTTCCAAATGTATATATTTAATCGGTCTAAAAAAAATGTCCATTTTTAATTTATATATTTTCAATTAAACTTAAAATTCATCATCATGATAAGTTTGAAGTTAATTTTAATTGAAATTATTTTATCATAATAATATAATTATAAATATAAATAAGATATCTCCATCATATGAGCATAATTTTAAAATTTAGTAAAGTTAATAAAGAATAATCACCATGGATTGTCTTAATGATCAAGAGAGGCTTAAGAACCAAAAAATAAAATTATGAAATCAATTGAAATGATGATTACCAACCTATGAATTAATTTCTCAAAAATTTTATTGACAATAAAATATAGTAAAGTTAGATGATCCTCCAGAAATTTGATGTGTGTGTAAAGTACCAACACACTCACATATTATAGAAATTATTTTTAGTTTTTTTTATATATAAAATTGTAAATTTTAGAGGAGAAATACTTGCCAACCTTTCTTAATGCTTATCTGGAACTATTTGATGCCATAATTTTTTTTTTAATACTATTTAAACAAAAAATTTCTGACATTAAATGGTGCGATGTTGAAGAGAATTTGCCTTCTTATTAAAAGAGGAATAAATGGGGAATTGATGTAGCTAATTTCCCCTTTTTCTTGTAACAAGTGGGATTTTGTTTCTATTTTTTTTTTTGGAATGGGGGAGTACTATTATTAAAAGAAAAGGAAAATAGTCTGTAAATTGACAGTAATAATGGTAAAAACAAAAAAACAAATGGGATAAAAGAATGGAATAAAAAGAAAAAGGAAAAAATGTTGGCTCTTAATTCGCTAGAGCGATTGTTAACAACGCTCTCATTTATTGGTCAAGAAAATTATCTAAATTTCCCTTTTCAAGTGTCGGTGCAACCATAATAACTCTAAAGTGAGTTTGAAATTCGAATAGATAATTTTAAAAATGAGGAATAATAGTTAAAAAGGATTTCAAATGGTTTCTAGAGATTTGAGGAAGCAAAGATATTATTTATATTTGAAGATTATGAATAACATTTTACACTTATTTAAATAGATATGTTATGAGTGGTTGGTGACAAAAATGTTAAAGCCTCGTAAATGACTGTAGCAAAAAAATCTTATTTAAATTTAAGAACCATAAATTATTGTAATAATAAAAAAAATCCATTTGAGTTGGGAAGTTATAAATGATTAAAGTAGTAATGGAGGATTTTATGAAGTTTTTTTTAGGGTTTTAGAGCTACTCCGTCTAAGTGTAGGTTTGTATCAACTCTTGAACAAACTCTTTATCAAGATTTACATTTTTTTTTTAAAGTGCAAAATTTATTTAGGTCCAGTTTGATAAATATTTTATTTTTAGTTTTTAATTTTTTAAATTTAAGACTACAACAACTTTTTAATATATATTTTTTTACTTAGATATCTACATTTCACTTATACATTTAAAAATCAAACTAAAATTTAGAAGAAAAAAAAAGTAATTTTCAAAACTTTGTTTTTGAACCATTATCGAGTGGTTCAAGTGGTTAGCATTCACATACTTTTTTAAGGAAAGATAAATACATTATACAAAAGATAGTACACATTCTAGAAAATTTGAGTGAAAATAAACTTACATTTTAAAAATAAAAATCGAAAAAATCAAATAATTATCAATCGGGAACATTATAATTCTATTGTTTAAAATCAATTATTCAATATTTAACTTTGAAAAGCCTTGCTGACAAATTTTCCATCAAAAGGGTACAACAAAGAGGGGGCACGGCTCTTGATCAACAAGGATCACCTTTTTCTACCTCTCATTTACTTTGATGAGAAGTTGAAATGATTGACCAATGATGATTTGACAAAATATAGTAAAAATTACATATATTACACAGATAATTACAAACAACATTGAATTATTTTCTAAGTTTTAGTAGGATATTAGACTAAATTCTTATTTTATCATATAGATTAATTTCTAGCTTTTAAAATTATATTGATAATTTTTTTTTTTCCTGAAAGAAAAAAGCCATGCATGAGTGGAAGACAACATTCCCTAAGTGCTATAAAGTTAAAAAAGAACAAAAAAAAAGGTAATTGATTCCCCTCTTTGAAGAGTAAGCATTTCTAATTGGGGATTTAAGTAAAAGAGCTTCTTTTTTACAATTACATAATGGGTGTAAAGATCTGCAAAATGTGTATTAAAAGCAATTGCAAAATCTCCCTTTTTACAACTCCTACTTTTGTCATTTTTACCATTTTTTTTTCTTTCTCAATTATATTCTAATCACTTTACTTTTTTTTCAATCTTTCTGTTTATATTCTCTCTTAGCCTCTCTCAATTACCTCTATAAACATGAGATTTGAGATTGAGATTTGAACTTATAATCTGTTTGTGACTAGGCTATATAACATATCATGGAATTGTGTTCTTGTCGGCCAAAAATATATCTATTTACAGGTTATAAGTTCGTATTTTCTATAAAAAAAAAAACGAAATGATCCTTCATTCTTCATTCATTACAGTTGCAAGGTTTTTCATTTACTTCTTTTGGCAGTTAATCTCACTCTCATTTTCTCTATTGAGTGTAAAACAAACAAAAAGAACAATTAGATTTCATGTATTTGATTTGCTAAAATAAATTAAGATCATTTGGAGACCTCAAAGGTTGATAGGAATTAGGACTTGCTTTTGTTGCTTTCTGTCTTTTTTTCTTGTCTACTTGTCTTTCTTTACCTCTTTTTTTCCACTTTTTCTTTTCTTTCTTTCTTTAAAATCTTTTTTTTTTTACTCATAGACAACCAACTTCATTGGAACTTCATTTTCTGCTTTCAAATATAATGATAATATCAAAATGAGTAGAAATATTTGTGTTCATCAAACTGGCCTTCCTAAAGTGAATTCCAAATTAGGCTTCTGAGGATTTGTGCTTCCACAAACATTTGTTGATGAACTTATTTCTGATAATCTCTCATTGTTTGAGCTCTTTGGATCGATATCATTCTGTTAAAGAAAAAAACAAATGTGGATTGCTATTAATAATCACAACAAAATATGTCTTCACTTCGACTAAGTTCTCGAAAACGATTAAATTAATATCCAAATCCACATGAGAACGAAAATGTGTAGCAATAAACTTTGTTTTAATTGGAGACTAAGAACTAAAATAGTAACTCCATTTATAATATAGTTTTGTTTGTTCATCACTCACCAAGGCTCAGAGGACTCCAAAGTCACATAGTTTCATTTTTTTTATAGAAATTATATCACACCTTAATTTTTTTTATCAATAAGAACAATAACTCAACCGACATAAATTTACTCTTATGATCATGAGTTGATATGTTCGAATCTTCCCATCTCTATCTATTGTTGTAGAATGCTTAATATCTTAAGTTGATAGCTATCATAATTTGAAATTTTAGCTATAAACATGATTTCAAATCATGTATCAAAAGTAAATGCTTAACACCTAAAGTTGGTAGCTATACTAAATCCAAAACCATGATCTAAACCCCATGTCACAAATTCTCCAATTGTGACCATTGATTCAACTCAATACTAACACGATCATGTCACAATTCGAATACTTGTTTCTTTTTCAATCTTAGGGCTAAAATGTTTCTATACGACCAACTACTTTTATTAGTAAAATCAGAGCTTAACCTGAGATTCCTCAACAACATAAGTTCGAATCTTCTCTTCTCAAATAAGTCATATCGAAAAAGAGAGAAAACGAAGAAGGTACCTCGAGCGATGAGGAAATGTCCCTAGAAGAATCATTAGGCAAACCATGCAACCAACCATCCCTGTCACATAACCAAATTTACAACAAAGAAAGGGAAAAGCATATCTTTTAATCACAACCATGCAGAGCAAAAAAGGGAAATATGAAAAACACAATGAAAAAAAAAGCTACAAATCTTTTTTTCACTTTGCATTTGGTGTTTTTAAAATTGATTTAAAGCTACACCAAACCCCCCATGTGATAGCCCATTACTATAACCACAAATTACGAGGAATTTTTCAAACTCCACATTTAGTTTTTGTTTTTCAAAAGTTAAAAAAGAATTCATTTTTAGGTATCAAATTTTCCACTAATGGGACCGTCAAAAGAGCTTAGCTTTGAATAAGGCTTCATTTTTTAGCCCCACAAAATCCAAGGGACAGAGATTTTTTTTTTTTTTTTTTTTTTAAATTTTTTTTTTTACTCTCTTTCTCTTGCAATTAGGGAGTTCGTATGCTTCCTTTTTTCTTTTAAATTTTTTTTTTAAATATTCCTTTTCATTCATTTTAAGAGATTGTGTTGTATAATTGCCTCATCATGGAGTTTTCAAGTGTTTGTTCATCATTTTTTTTTTCTCTTTTCTTTTTTTAATCAGACATACCAAACAATAGATTCACAACAAAATCTTCTTTTTATACATCCATTTGAAATTTGCGCCATGTTTCTTACAAAGTTCGAAAATCGGAGCCATCCATACTCATAGATAATCATATTTGACTTTATAGTTAGCCAGACTACATATGTGAGATACCTGTTCTTGTCTTAAGAGTCGATTCCAAAAGATAACAAGAGATTTTACAATAAAGTTCACTTGTAAATTTCGTACATAAAATATTTAAGAGATTTTTCATTGCTAGTTCAAATTTTCCTACTCGATCTCATCGTAATATTTAATTTGTTCCATAAGAAAAGAATATTTCATAAGAAATTAGAAAAAGAAATTGACCTTGAAGAATTGCTCCACAGGGCACAATAATCCTTATCTTGATGAAAATTTTGCCTATTTTTTTGTACTGAGTGCTCATTTTTTCTTCCCATTGATGGATTTTGAATGTCAAATATTATATCTTCAATATTGCTCGTATCCCCAGATGAAGCATTTTCATATAAATCTGATTGGCCTGTATAAGTATTGAAAAAAAATTATTAAAAAAAAAAAAATCCTATTTAGAAAAATAGGTAAAGGAAAAAAATGAAGAAAAAAGAAAATCACCCGAAGAGGCAGCTCTGTCTGTAGTCTTCACTGTACGGTACATCTGCAATGGGAATTTTATTTTTATAATATGATAAGATATAAAAAGTGGATTTTGTTTGGATTATTTAAACAAATTGACAAAAGCTTACATTTTTTCCCCACAAAATGAAATATTATCATAAGACAGAAAAGGAAAAAAAGTGATAATAATGTAGAAATTGACTGTGGAAGATGCTTATGGTTAACCCTAGTTATTGAGGTTTGGTTAATTAAAAAAAAAAAAGGAAAAAAAAGAACAGAATTTAAAGAAGAAATCATTGAGTAATGATGGGTTTGGTAATTTATTTTCCATATTCTACTTATTTCATATATTGCTTTTGTTTTCTTCTTCTCTTTCCCTCCATTGATGTTGTTTTTTTTGGACATATAAATAGACCCATTTGAAGTACTATAGATGAAAGCTTCATATCAACTAATTTTGGGATTAAAATGTATCATAAAAAAATGGGTAAACACATGGCAAAAATAAATATAGATGTATTAACAACAATAAATTTTATGATTCAAGTCCCCAAATTCTATATTGTGTTAAAAAAATAATCTTTTTGTTTACATTACACAAACACTTATCCCCAAATGTTTGAAGAATTAAATGATTAAAACAAAAAAGGTTATATTTATTAACTTTACATTAAATTTTAACAGCTACCACTTCTTTCATTTACTCATGAAAGCCTTGTCAACTGGAAAACAGTCTCTCTGAGCCCCCTTGTCTTGTGTGCATGTGTTGATTTTTTTTTTTTAATCTTTAAATTTTTTTTTCTTTTTTATTTTATTTTTTTATTTTACTCATAGTTGGTATGGCTCATTCTCCCAAGCAAAAAGCTGTTTGTTAGCTAGCAAAAGCAGAACCATCAGATCTAGAAGAAAAAGAAAAAGCTAAGAATTTCAACCATTGGAATTTGAAGAAAGAAAAAAAAAAAAACCAAACATGTCATTAAAAAAACAAAAAACCTTGATTTCAATTTGACAAACTTCCTGACACAAATTAATTAAGGATGTAACAACAATGCAAAACCCCGTTTTCAATTATGCAATTATCTCACCACACACAATAAAAACAATTTTGATTCTAAATATAATTTTCTGTAATTTTTTAAATAGTATTTGATTTGGGATCAAAAGATTACGAGTTACGTACCTGCAAATGAGATTTGACATGGGCCAAGGTTAGATCTTTAACATCCATAAGCTCGAGAACGGACTTAGGTGTGGCTCCTAGTAGTCGAAAATATAAATAAATGATTAAATTTATCACAACTCATCAATTTAAAATTTCGAATTTAGATTGAGGAAGAAAAAGAATGCATTTTTTAAAAATATGATTTTGAGGATAAAAGAAGAAAAAAGAGAAGAAATTAAAGTGAAATACTTTCATGGCCGCCGAGGAGTTCAACAGCATGAACAAAGCGAGAATGAAGAGTTGAAGTCCATCTCATCCTTGGAGCTCTCATGCTGCGTTTGGCCGGAAACCTAGACAACAATCTTGATCGCATCATAATCTGGTTGTGGCTTGCAACGGAGGGAGGGACGCTCCCTCCGCCGCCCCCGGTGCCCGCGGGGTTATTTGTCTGATGGTACACCGGAATTCCTCTAATGGGTCTCAAAAAGCCCAAGTCTTGGACATTGTTCTGCTCCGGGAACGAGAGCGGCGGCGTATGGTGGTGGAAAATTGCAGGTTGGTGGTTGGTTTTGGGTAGGGTTTCGAAAAGGCGACCACCGCCGTTGAACCCGGGATGGTGATGATGATGATGATAATGATGATGAGCGATATCGGAGTATTGGTGAGGGTTAATTTGAGTGAAGTTAGAGAGTGAGAGTTCAAAATGATTAGGGTGATGTTTGGGAGTGGTTTTGGAGGACTCTAAATTGAGATTATTCCAAAACCCCAAATCAACTTCTTCTTGTGAGGTTGTTCTTCTCCAAGTGGATGAGGGTTTATTTGTATTTGGAGGGCTAATTTGGAGTGACAAATCTGGCTGTGCTGGAAATAGCTCCATCTTAAGGGGGAAAAGAAAAGAAAAAAAAAACCAAAATTTTCTTATTGCCCCTCTTTGATTCTCTCTTTCTCTTCTTCTTTCTTCTCGATTTCTCGTTCTTCTTTGTTCTTGTTGTGTATTTATCTCAAGATTTAGAAATTTGTTGGAGATTTGAGAATATGGGTTTTGAAGGGAAGTGAAGGAAGATTTGTGGGTTGTTGTTGGTTTTTCTAATCTCTATTTGGGATTTTGATGAAATTTGAGAGAGAAAAAGAGAGATTGATGGATAGAAAGAAAGATAGATGGAAAAGAGAGAAGAGGAAGAAATAACAAGCTATGAAGTGAATGGTTTGTTTCTTTTGTTGTGAAGTATATGTGAGAAAATGACACTTGAGGAGCTATGGATGAGAGAGAAAGAGAGAGAGAGAGAGAGAGATGTTTGTTTATTGGGGTGTAGGGTAATAGGTAAGAAAGTGAAGAAAAGATGAAAAGGAGAAAAAGGTAAATAAGATGGGTGTTGGTTCTCCTTTTAGTGTTTACCATACCTTTCTTTCTTTCTTATTTTCTTTTTTTCCTCTCATTTTTAGGTTTGTATCCATAGTTTTGTTTGGTCTTAAAAAAAAAAAAAATCAAACTTTTTAATCTAACCAAAACTTTAATTTTATCTTTTATGTCATGATTAGTATTCTCATATAAATTATTGAAGAATTGTGATGTAAAAAGTTCAACAATTATTTATGTTCTTTAGAGAATAAGGTTGGATACTCTTTTTGTTGCTAGTATTCTACCACAAATTTAACTGGCCAACAACATATGAAGCATGATTTAGAAAAAAAAAAAAAAAAAAGTTAAAATATCATTTTGGTTGATGTACTTTGTATGTTGCTTCACTTTAGTCTTTAATTTTTCAATTCTTTAGTTCGTGTAGTTTTTAAAAATTTAATAGTAATCTCTAGCTATGATAAATTTAATATAATTTTAATCGAAATTGATTTTAAAATGTTAATAATTTAAAATAAAAACTAATTATAAAATATGAATATATTTCTAAAATTTATAAATGAAGAAAATAACTAACAAAATTAACAGAAAGTCCAGACCACAAAGACTGATTTTAAGTTTTTTTTTAATAAAAAAATTATTTAAACTAAAATTAAATATTTGAAAGTTGAAATACTGAAATGGATTAAATTTTAAAATGTTGGATCACATTAGAGTTTGAACATCTAAACATGAATCTACCCTTTCTAAGTTCCTATGTATGAATGTAAAATATATAAGAGCCATTAGTTTTTTCTGAGTTTTTAAGTTGGAATTGTCTCTGCATTTAATTTTCAAGAGACATAAGGCTGTTGGTGTACTACTGAAAGTAAGGTCATTGGTGTTGCTGTTTTATTTTTAGGGAACCCTTCTATTTACTTATTATTATTTTTTGTCATTGGCTTGTATAATTTGAGGTTCAGTTTTCATGGGTATAAAAAAAAAGGGAAAAGAATTCTATAAAGGTTAAAAAAAATTTAAAAAAAAATTAAATATAGAAAAAACATATTCAATCATCTTAAATTGATAGGCACAAAATTGAAGGTATAGATTTCAATTAAGAGAATCAAGTGAATTTTGATAGCTTTCAATCAAGTTAAATATTTCTTATTTTGGTGTTGTATGCATTATTTTTTAAAAATTACTATAATTAAAATGAGAATACTAGAATTTATTATTTACAACAAAATTTTCTTTAATATATATATATATATATTAAAGAACTTGAATTCTCCCTTGTATGCTTGGCTGCCATGTCTTTTTTACAATAATACACATTTAAGAAATTAAATATTGTACCTTTTGAACCCTTTGTTCACACTCAAGCATTTATATTACCTTTATAATTCCTCATGAAAGTGCAACCAATTAATAATGTATGGTTTCAAACAAATTAAATGTTTTTTTCTAAAATTTTCAATTCGATCTTTCATACTCATTTAAACAATTTGTACAAATTGGTGTGGATAATCACACATATATAAAAAAACGTAAATCTTGTCTCCATGATTAATGTCTTTTAACGAAGCTATTATTATTATTATTATTATTATTTTGTTATCTAAGACTTATGGATGTCATCTGTTGTTTCATATTAATTTTATTTCAGACGAACTTTTGGACCAATATATTTGAAAGAAAAAAAAATGAAAATGTTGTATATAAATTTGGTTTAAAAATTTAACATTTATTTGATAACTATTTGATTTTAAGTTTTTATTTTAAAAATAATTAAGTTAAAAAGAACTTGTACTTATAAAGTTTTTTTTTATAATAAATATATTTAAAAACCAAATAAGTTTTGAACACTAAACGAAGTGTTTTTTTTTTTTAATAAAAAAATGGTTTTGTTTTTAAATTTTAGTTGGATGGAGAATATTGTAGAAAACAGTGAAGAAACTGGAGAATATTGTAGAAAACAGTGAAGAAACTAAGCATAATTTTTATAAACATGTCTAAAAAAAAATTAATTAGTTTAAATATCTCATCAAACATTCGAATTTTGAATTAGACGCTAACCTAACAACAACCAAAACCCACATATATGCGCAAATTATCATATTGACGGTATGTTTGTCTTTATTAATGCTAAATACTGAGAAATAACAATTTTAAGCTCGATTTAATAACCATTTTCTTTTTCTTTTTTTTTTTTGGTTATTGAAAATTAAGTTCACGACAGTCAATCAGAATAAAGGTCTAGCTACATCTTGTACAACTTAGTAACTAAAATATTAATCCCTATCTCCATTTATTGTTGAATAAGAATAATAATAAAAAAGTCTCAATAACTATTTGAATTTATAATTTTCCTTACATTTTTTTTTAAAGAATAATTTTCCTTACTCTAATATCTATATTTTATCTATATTTTTAAAATCCAAAAAAAAATTTAAATACTAAAAATATCAGCTTCCAAAAACTAAATAAAAATCTCATTACACAAAATGTATGATATAGTGTTTACCAAACTAATATCGGGTAATTTTATACTTCATTATAGCTATAGTTGCGCTAAAAATACGTACATATATTTACAAACTCCTTTGAACAAGCCAAAATGAGATCTTATACGACACATTAATCAAAATTTTACGAGTTCAATCCTTAACTTCAAATTGTTGTTGAACTTAACAAAGAAAAAAAAAAACTCATCGTCATAAATAAGTGACTATAAATATATCGACTTTATTATCCTAAAAGACGAATGAGATTTCCATTTACATGAAAAAAGAATGAAAAAGAGAGAAATTTTGTAGGAACAAAAAGCTAGGAAAAGAAATATATATATATATATATATATATATATATAATATATATAACCATTACAAAGTAGAGAGTTACTTAAGAGAGTTATGGAAAATAGAAAATACAATTTTTTTTCAACTTTTTATGAAAAGAAAAGAAAAGTGTGAGAGAATCAAATGGGAAGAATGAACATGTATGGAGTTATAGAAAGGTTGAAAGGAATTAGAAAGGTAAGATTTAGGAGGGCTTTTAAAAACTTGTGAATGAGCATTTAGGTAATCTTTACCTTTGTGGTGTTAACTTTGCTTTTTGAGGTTTGTCTTTGAACACCACTCATTTGTGGCTAACTTTTTGAATAATCCAAACACTCCCCATTCTTCCATCTTTTCTTTTTATTTATTTATTATCTTTATTATATCATATTTTTTAATTTTATTTTTGTTCTTATGGGGTACACATATCTTTATGAACCATAACACCAACAAACCATATATACCACATTAATGAGCTAAATATAGGCTACTAGGACCAACCCCTTAAAGAACCAATTGGGCAATGCCCACCTGAATATTTATGAGCATTTTAGTTTTTAAGCAACACTCAAACTAAAAAATATATATATAAATAAATAAATAAAAGTCAAACGAACATAACTCAATTGATATATCATTACAAAAAAAAAAAAGTATTTCTTTTAATCATTTTTTTTTAATTCTACAACAATGAAATGAAAAATTCGAATTCATGACATTATTTTAGTCAATAGACATACTTTTGTTCCTTTATCGTTTTTTTTTTTTAAATTTGAGTTTGAGTTGAGTGTAACTATCAAGATGAAAAAATGTAGATAGAAATAATGGGATCTGATAAATTTTATAGATATTGAAGTAATAAATGAATGTTTTATCTTAATTTTCACCAAATCTCATTTAGAGTTTATTTTCATATTTGAAGATACTTTACCTTCCATGAAAATTGATGGAACAAAATATTGTTTTACCTCTTATAGCAAATGATGGAAACCAAATATGTATACAATGAACGAACATCTTGTACTTTGATCGATGTTAGTGAGTGACTTGTACTTAATAAATAAATGGATCGGAAATTGGCTATTCTCACAAAATCATTACAAAGGTAGGTAAATTTTATTTATATCTATAGTCATTAATACGTTTTAATGTTGTATTATAAATACTCATTAATTCAATATTATTTTTTGGAAAAGATACAAATATATTGACATATGCAAGGAGCATACAAACAAAATTACAAGAAAGCCCTCCAATTAATAATTATGGAAGAGATATCATAGTCTTTAAAAAGAGAAGATTTATCACACCATTTGGCAATATTAACAATAATATCATCCCATATTTCTATAGCTGATTTCACTTTGTGATTCTCGTTGAAAATGCGGCCATTTCGCTCCAACCAAATCCACTAGCAATAGTCACCAATGATATTAGCAAGCAGAAGCCTCGTTTTAGATTTGTATTATAAATACTCATTAATTCAATATTATGTATTATTAATACACTATCATCATTAATATCAATGACTATAGTTGTTAATTTTTTTAAAAACTGACCTTATTTATAATTATTTTCTAAATTTGATTAATTTTGTAAATTTTTCATAATCATATATATATGATTTGTACGTGCTAATTTATACATACCTCGATAACATATTGTTTGATCCTACGATATTTGAATGTCAAGAAAGTTTCTAAGAAATTAATTCTTAGGTGGATTGGTACCATGAATTGAACACACAGTCCCTTAATTCTTCAAAGCCATTTTGTGACCACTAGACCACTAATTGGTTGTTTCAAGTCTTTCTCATATTTTAAATTACCAAAAAGTTCAATAATATTTGTGAAAAAGAAATTCCAACATTTGAATCAATCTTTTAGTTGGACACCTAAAAAAGTTGCAAAAATAAGAACCGATCCATGTACAAAAAGGATAGAAATTCAATTATAAAACTAAACAATAAACTCTTGAACCCTATACCAAAATACATGAATCCCTAAAAGTCTCATTAATTAGGTAGATGAATTCTAATATTTATTTGCCACCAACTACTAAAAAAAAGAATTAACTAAAATTGGGTACCAGTTTACATTCTAAAGATCCACCTTCAAATTAGATGAAATTATAATTATAATTATATATAAGGATTATATCAATAAAGATTATGTATAAGGATAAGAAATCCTCCTTTCAAAGGTAAAAATAGGGTAAAAATCTAGTGGAATAAGAGATTAGAATTATCAACTTGTAAGATGATATTTGATGTATTATTCAATGAACTATGTTAAAATTGGTAAAATTTAAATAAATCAAACTCTTTTTAAATTCAAGCATTGTCTTTAATTGACAATTTCTTCTTCGGTTCAAACTCTATTAAAATTTGTTCTAAAAAAAAACTCTATTAAAATTAATTCTAAAATGATCCTTTCAATTTGTACTATTTCCAAAAAAGAAAAATGTCAATTCATTAATTAGAAGGTTAAAATCAACATTCACGTTACATCACAAATGATTTACCATATCATCTTGAAATTGATGTTTTTCCCTTTCTAAAGAAGCTAATTTTGGACCAAGAAAGAACCTATTAGCATTTGGGCTACTGCCTAAAATGCAATAATGTCAAAATCCCAAAATGTTTTTACTTAACTTTCATGAAAAAATAAATTGAATACATTATACTTCCTCACTATTAATTAGTTTTCAGGTAAATCTTCGTATTATTTAACAAGATATCAAAGTTCTATGTAAATTAGTGATTCTACCAATTTAAATCTGACCCAAACAAATAAAAATTTAAACAGGTGATTTAGATATCTCATTCAAATAGACATAAACTTAAGTTAGTATTTGTTTTAAAAAATTCTTATCCTCCCAAAGCAAGTAATCTTCTCAATATGACACCATCTTGAGAAGTATGCTGGAGATACTCAAAAGATGAGGAGTCAGCAACATCTTTATAACACATATATATAGACTATTTCCTTCCCTATCAAGAGTAGAATTTCATATTATCAATATTTTTCTTTATTTTTTGGTGTCTTTTTTTAAAGGAAAAAAAAAAAAAAAAAAAGAATTTCACCCAACTTTAATATTCTCAACCTCTAAGTTATTTCATGATATTATTTTAAAGATATACTTAAAAAAAATTAATTTAAAATGATAGCTATAGCTTAGTGGAATTTAAATGAAAATTTGGTACGAATATCATTTAAAAAAAATAATAAATTTGGTGAAGCGCTATATCTCGAGATCAAGAAGATACCATTTCAATGGCAACAACGACAAAAGTGGGATTTGTTTCTGCTAAATTGTTAAGTAATTTAATTACATGGATATAAACAATTCGACAGCATTAGAAGCAATACAATTTAAAACATTTATAATATTAATATGTTTTTTTTTTTAATTATTCCATTTGAATATTTCTTTGTCTATTTTGTTTCTCAATATGATTTAGCAAATTAGATCTTTGTAGTATAGACCAAGGTGGAACATGAACACAAACACTAAGATCTTTGTATGGTGCCTATTTTTGGTCTATTTATTTTATTTTTTTAGAGTTATTTTTGGTTTAATTACAATACATGTATATGTTAGTTACACATCATAATCAATTTCCTATAATACTTTTATATTTAAATCAGATTAAATTGACAACTTTCATTCGATTGACCAAAGTTTTAAAATTAATAAAATAATCTAATGTTTGAACGCAAATGGGACGTACTAAAAAAATGCAAATGGGACAAACTTTTTTTTTTATTAATGTTAATTTTCAAGATGACTTCAACCATGACGATTATTAAAATATGGTATTACACTCTAAAAATATTTGAATAAGAAAAATTTTAACATATACTCTCATGTTTTATATTTAATTATACAAAATATCTTTAGAACACAGCTTAATTACCTCAAATTTGTTTTAATATTTGACTGTATCTAACCATACATTTATTTTTCACTTAAAAAAAAAACAAAAAATAATACTAAACCATATTTCAACCTCTTACAAAATTTTGTCTTCTTGTCTTTTAATTTTTGCTAGATTTCAACCAATATTTTTAGTTTATATTTTTTTTTGGGAAAAATATTTTTAGTTTATATATTTTTAAATATTTACATTAATTCGATTTTATGCCATTTCAGTATCCAAAATTATATTCGTTAAAATAAATAGTAATTCTAATGCCATTAGGTATCAAATAAAAATTAATTGATTAGGGGTTTGAGTTTAATGTTATTGAATTAAAAAAAAAAAAAGGACAAAAAAATCAAAACTAATGCTTTTTATTACTTTTCGTGTTGTGTAAATAATAATATGTAAACATACTCATAATAATTTTGGACCAAAATAATATTTAACCTAAAAAATAGCATAGAATATTATTTACACAAAACTTGAACGGCTAATTTAAAAAAATGAAAATACAAAATTAAATTATAACAGGTGAAATTTTGTCAATAAAAGTCGTAGTTCAGCGGCATTAATATTTATCTAATGATCAAAATGCGAGTCATTTATCTCGAATTATTGTAATCTCAAAAAGAAAAAGTGAAACTTAAAGTATGCCAATCCAACATCTAATCTTTAAGTACATGAAAATATGGAATTAGGGTTTTGAAGATGCAGATTTTGAGGAAAGAGCTTTCTAATTTTGTTTTAAACAAAGCAATCTCAGAGTTTGGAAGCATCTAATTAAAATTTGTCGGTAATTGTTTTTATTAAACAAAAAGATAAGGTTTGAATTTCATTATTCCAAGACTATGGGTTTAGTTAAAACAAAATCGTCAGAGAGAATCTCACATTAATGCAATTATTAGTTTAATTTAGTGGTCTGATTCCTTATTATTTTTATTTTTAGCGTATGGTCTGACACATGTATATATTATAAGATAGTAATTATTGTTTTTTTTATTATAAAGTTCCGTAATCAAGAAGGGAAAAAATTAGGCATTCTAAAAAAGATGTTCAGTGATATCAATCTAATCATATAATTAAGAGCTTCTAAAAAAAATAATAAAAAATAAAAAAATAATAATAATAAAAAATAAAAAATATATATATATAAAATTAAGAGGTCACTAAAAAAAAGGAAAAATTAGCCAAATCAGATGGACAGAGTAAGCCCATTAGAAGAGAATAAACAAACCCTTTTTCAATTTTCTTAAAAAAATAATAATAGAGTAAAAATTCGAATAAATAACCTCTTAATTAGTGAGCCACATATATAATATCATAAAAATTTGTTTCTCCCGACACAAATAAACTTTATTTGTGAAAAAATAAATAATAATAATAATAATAATAATAATAATTATTATTATTATTATTATTGATTTTAAATTTTAAAAAGAAAATCTACTAGTTGCTAACCTTTTCTTTTTCTTTTTAGTTTCTATCCAATCTCCTCAGTTTTAGTTAATAAATGTGTGTAATGAGTGTTAAAATAGTAGAACTCTAATAATATCATATATTACACATAGTAATGAGTTCGTTATAAATTTAAATTTTTAATGTATTTGAATTAAAAGAGAAAAAAAAAATGATCCATCCAATACATTCATTTTATCTTAATTAAGTTCGATTGAATAAGACACACTATTTTAATTTTTATGCTTATTTATAATTTTGATACTTTTTTTTTCCATAAATATGTATATTTATTTAACATTAATATTCCATTCACAAAATTTAATATAAAGTTTTAAAAAAACTTTGAATATCTTAATTAATGTGATGTGGGTACAATGTTTATTAAAACTAATAAATAAACAATTTCCAACAATATATTTTTGCATATATAGATAAAATGAATTAGTGTATATTTTGGATTGAAATTACGAACCATGCGAAAATGATGTGTACTGTTTATATGTCGGCAAGTTTATTTAACATTAATATGCAATACAGTAGTTCTCACGTGATTGGTAAAGTATAAATATTTTGGAAAACACTTTTCAATATATATATTGGAAAACAATAAAGTGTAACTATAGTACAATAATGAAAAAGTTTAACATTTATTATTAAAAAGCATAACTTGTTTTAGCTATTCATATTAATATTTATGATAAGTTATAAATTTGGTCCCAATAATAAAATTAAATTTTAAAAACTAAATTTTAGTCTTGAAAAAAAATAAAAATTAAGTCGTGATTTTTAAAAACTACAGTGTAGTCTCGGTGGTTTGCTAAAACCTAAAAGTACCATTATTGTTTGTAATTAATTCACTGTTTGTAATTAAACCTAAAAAAAAAATTACTATTATTGTTTGTAATTATCGACCAATTAAATAGTAAAAGTTGGTCACCCACGTATAATTTATGTGTTATTTTGTCAAATCAACTATTTAATTCACTATTATTACTTCACGCATGAATAGTTAACTTTCACATACTTAATTGACAACGATTAATAAATGTTTAGGACTATTTTTTTATGTTGCATCAAATCATAAGCATAAATGTTAAATTCTAATTTTTAAATTATATGAATTAAATTTTTAACTTTTTTGAATTAGAGGACTAAATTACGGTTCAATTATTATCATCACGTGATTGATTTAATTATATTGGAATTTCAAAAAAGAAAAATTAGTTATGTAATTGAATTCATGACTTCCTAATTTTTGTCCTATGATACATAATATATATATTATTTATTTTTTGCTGAGTTACTGACTTTAAAATGCTTAATGTATATGTATTTTTTATTATATTCCTTCAAAAAAGAGAGAAGAAAGACAATAATTCAGATAGATAAATATTTTAATAAATGCATGCATGGGTCTACATGTTTCCATTCACTGTGCAATCTTTGACATTAATTTAAGGTGTTTTTAACGAAGAATCTGATCTTTGAATTTTCTTATTCTCTTCCAATATTAGTGGTTGGATGATGGAATTATGAAGGGCTTAATTATATATCCTCTAATTTGTTTGTAATTCGTGTATGAAATAAATGCTTAGTAAAATCAACACGCAAATCTAATTGTCTCGATTCATTAATTATTATACGAAAACAAATTGAATTTGTTTAACAAGAGTATACAACACCATAAAAGTCTAACAAGTTGTTATCAATATTGTCAAAAGGAGCTATCAGGTAATCGATTCCAATCCTCCCATTTAAATATTGTTGAATTAAAAAAAAGTTGACCGTTAATGTTAATTAAAGTGAAATAAAGATCATATTTAATAATTTTAGTGCTTGAAAACTGAAAGGTTCAATTAGAGGATGTCCATTTCACGACGGTGTCGGGGCCTCACACGGTCTTGCCCCATTAGAGAGACAGTAAATGCCTGTTTAGGTGGAGATGGGAGAATGAGTGGGGACAAAAAGTTCGCACGAGTTAAATGGGAATAGGCACGAAAAATATATTCCACATCTTTCCTGTTACAAACCCTATTTATATTTCCATTGATGTCGTTGAACTATTATTCTAGTTGGCTAAATAATTATTAATGTTCAACTATATATTAGATTTTTTTAGAAAATATTCATACTTTTGAAAATTAATAATTATTTAGTCAACAAGGGCAATAGTTCAATGACATCTCTGTACACTCATTGACCAAGAGGTCATGAGTTCGTATCCCCTCAACTTAAATTTTTGTGAGATGGGAATTAAAATAGTGACAAAGATGGAAATGGCAAGGCCCTGTAGACATCTCTCGGTTCAATAAAACTTTAATTTTGATATGATCTTTGGTTTTTCTTATTGTCAATACAGTTGGTAGTTTGAATAATTATTTCTATGGTTCATTTTTCAGTAAAAAGGTATTAAGTTCTAAATGCTTGCAAAAGTTTTTCTTCCTATTTTAATGTCACATCAAAAAAATTATATCATCAAAGGAAATTTTTTTTTTTTAAGAAAAAAAAAAAAAAAAACTTCTAATTCCTCTGGACTGCATTCTTCATTTTCCATTATCGGATAATTTGGTGGAGATTGTTCTGCTTTGGATCAAATCACAAGCTAAGAAGATCCTAGACCATACAATATTAAAGATAATTGATTTTTTTAACTCAAAATAATAATTATTTAAATCAAATTCAAGCCATCATGGGAATAACGGTGCATGATTTTTGGACAATAATCTATAATAAATCCAACTTTAGCTAATTGATTTGGTTGTGTGATTCTTCTTTGAAAGAGAATTAAGAAGTGGAATCGAAACTAAAAATCTTTTTATCCCTTTTGGATTATATCTCTTTGTTTTACTTATTCTATAAAAAGCTAAACTCTTACTTCAATAAAATAAAAGAATGTTTTTGCATTGAAATAACAAGACTTTTATTTTTATGTCAAAATATATATATATATATATATATATATATTCACCTCCAAACTCTTTTAATAGATCTAACTTCCCTTCTTTCTTCTTGATTTGGTTATTAACATTTAATTTATAATTAGATTATATAAACAACCTAAACATTAAACTCTTTGCTTCATTGCGCATAAATTGAGGGGAGGAGGACCAACAAATCCTACGTAGAAGGCACTACTGCTCTCAAATAATATGACAACCAAATACCGATTTCTAAGATGAAACTCATGACTGTGGAGTTAAAATAAATTACCATTAATCAAGATAACCAACGAACTACTAACTCATTCGTTGCATTTCTTTATTCACCTTCTTATACAGTTAATAGGTCAACAAACGTATATTTATTTATTAATTGTAATGACGATTTCTATGATAGCATGACAAATGACCAAATCTCGAACTTACATAATTTTCGCAACGAAAATTGAACTTCTGATCCACTACATACACGCAAGCACTTGTACTGATCTCAAGGTTTGGATTTGAAAAAACAAAAAGTTTTGCAATTAAATCAATTAATAAGTTTTAAACTTTAAGAGTATACTTGGCAACCCTAAATCTCTACCAACAAAGTCACCTCTTAAGACATTATTGAAGATGTGAATCCATGATAGGTAGAGGAAGTTGTTAATATTGCCCATCTTTTATTCTAATTTCCTTGATTTCTGTTTTTACTATAAATTAAACTTTTATCTCAAATTAGTAGTACGCTAATGTCTTATCTCAAATCAGTAGTACACTAATGATATTACGCAGTAATTAGTTATATACAAATTTGAGTCAAATATTTTGTTGAATTAAAAAGAAAACTTTATTTTAATATTTATATTTTTATATTAGATTATCTAGAGATTTTAAATTTCTCTAGATATCATTAACTCTACCCTTTGATTAGAAAGCATAATTTAATAATATCATAAAAAATCTCTTTGAATGATATTTCATAAATTGAAATAATGGATATTGACGAATATAAATCTCAAAATAAGATTTAATGAATATTTTCTTCTCCCATTGGCATAATTAAAATAAAGGAAAGTGCCAATGGCATAGACTAAAAAGTAAATAACAAAAAGATGAAACACAATGAATCTTTTGAAAAGCTAACAAAGAGAAGGTTAATAAGTTAGGAAGTGTCCTACAAAGCAACAAGTGATTGAAAGAAAGAAAGATTTTTGACAAGAAACCATTAAATAAATTTTCTTTGCTTTGTTCCATTCCAATACCTCAATTTCTGGTCTCTAACTTTTCTTCCATTCAACACAAAATATTCTCTTCAAATAATAAAGGTATAAAATATAAATGATTATAAAGGGGGGTTGGTCCCACTCATTAAAGCTTCTTTTTTTTTCCTTCTTTTTTTAGGAAGAAGAATGTAAAAATATGTTTGACATAAGAGGAGCAAACATGCCCCACAAAATAGGAATATGAAATTTTGTAGGGTAATTTAGGGTGTGTTGGGATAGAGGATTAGGAAGAGTTTGTTTAGGATTGGCTTGTAACTTTAAAAAGCCTCCAAAAAATTTCATAAGAATCTCCAACCTTTCAAACTCAACAACTCATAAACTCTCAAGTAACAATATCATTTTTCTTTTAACAACTCATAAACCATCAATCTAAATGAGTGCCACAACCATTAATAATTTTCTACCACAATCATTTATAACTTCCCTATTCACATAATATTTTTTACCACAACCAATCACAACTTCACCAAACTTTTCATTACCATTATCCTTATTTCTCCTTTTGAATTTGAGGCTATTAGTGTAATTGAGAAGGAAAAAAAGCTTAACTTTAACCTTAACTAATAAATGTGAGGTGTATATTTGTTCTAATTTTTGCCAAAAGATTGATGATTATTCCTTTTTAGCTACATGTTAGAATTCAACACTAATTTTTCCATAAAAGTTTTCTTCTCCAGTTTTCTCATCCCTTCAATTTTTTTTTTATTTTTTTTTATTTTTATTTTTTATTGTTGGTCTAGTGGGTCCATGATAGAACATTATGATAAAGAGTAACCCTTTTTTTTAAATTTCAACATTAGCACACAAATTAGGTTTATTTTTTTAGAAAAATCTTTTCCCTATGGAGAAATTGCTGAAAAGGGTTGTTTTGTAATATGGTACTCTGTCATACCTCTTTGTAGCCATTTAAATAGCAGGGCCCAACTCATTACCTGAATTTGCTAGGAAAGAAGAAATAACAAAAATTACTAGTTACTTATTACTAAATGATTTTAGACAGTGCTAGATGGATCTACAAGTTAGGTTGAAATTCCATTCAAATTTTCATATTTTGGCCCCAAAACTTTAAAATGTTATGACTTTTCCCACAGAATTATAACCTCAAACACTAGCCAATGTAGATATATTCTCAAGAAAATAAACACAGAAGACTCAACAGAAGAACATAGAATATTCATAAAAAGTTAACTAAATAGAATTTAAACAAAAAATTAAAATTCAATATATTCCTAAAATGGAGTTGGCTCAAAATTTCAGTCCAACTTACTTGACTAGCGCTCTCCATAGCTAAGCATTTGGTGTTAAACAGAAGCACAGAACTCAACTAACACACGAGGGAGCAAAAAACAGTCATTTCTCATCATTTTATTCTGTTAGTTTGACAAAAATATATAATATGAATAAAGATGAGAATCATAGAGCCATTCAATGTGCAGGTAGAACCTGATTATCACATAAAATTTGGCAAAAATATTTACATGACTAAATCTTCATCTAACTACATTTATCAATTATCTACAATCTCCTAAGTATCATCAACCCTGCAGAAAGGTTCTCCTGGAGGCCGAAAAGCACCTCAGCTCGAGGACCTTAAGAATAGGCTAACTATATGCGAGGCCTACATAAAGAGAATATATACATACGATCTATGAGTTAATTGTGTTCATCCACTCGCAACTAATTGGACAACATGGTGTTACAACTCAAAATCAGTCAGTGATGCGAGGAGAGTAGCTCACATATCTTATAAAAATGTTGGAAACTTCTCACCTTTTCAATGTGGGACAAGATAAAAATATCCAACCTACTCCCTCAAGATGGCAACACTTAGAAACACCATCTTATATTAGATCTAAATTTGTGGTCGATTTACCTATTTAGGCTTACCCACTTGGATTGGATCTGAATTTGTGGATCAAATACCTACTTAGGTTTTACCCACATGAGATGGAATCGAATTTGTGGATCAAATATTCACTTGGAGCTCTGATACCAAATTGATAAAAACTTAAGCGAGTATTAGATCCACCAATTCATATCCAACTCAAGCCTAAGTTGGTATTTTGATCCACAAGTTCAGATTCTATACAAGCAGATAATTTGGTCCACAAATTCGAATCTAATCCAAGATGGTGTTTCCAAAGTGACTCCATCTCGAGAGGGCATATTGGAGACACTCACCTTATCACATTAGAAAAGTGAGGAATTCTCATAACCTTTATAAATATGTGACATACTACTCTCATCACTAATTAATTTTGAGATAAAACCTTACACTATCTAATATAACTCTAATCCTTTTTTCCATATCATTAGAACCACATCAGAGAGAAATAAATCATGAAAATAAGGCAGGAAAGTAGGGTTGCGGTGCGAACCTTACACTATCTAATATAACTCTAATCCTTTTTTCCATATCATTAGAACCACATCAGAGAGAAATAAATCATGAAAATAAGGCAGGAAAGTAGGGTTGCGGTGCGGTGCGGATCGATCACTAACCTGATTGCCGGACACGGCCCTGTAGCCAAGAGATTCAATGCAGCCTGTTGCAAGACCCCAGGAATAAGGAAGGACCTATGACTTTAAGGCGCTTTGGCCCACAGTCAGCAGCAGGGTGAGGTTGGTGTGAGTTGTTTCCCTGTTCATTCCTGTGGCGCTCAAGCTGTTGTCTATTTCTTGCTTCCTCAATGCTGAATCTTTTGAACTTTATAGAGATGGGAATGGTTGTTCTGTTAGATCTATCTACAAAGACACCATCTTTACTAGTAGGAAATACTTTGGAGCCTGACTTGTCAGCTTTACAACAAACTGATGACATCAATTGGCCACCTCTTGTATGTGGATGGTGTTTTTTCAGTCTTTTGAGACCCTACTACAAAGAAACATGTGAAATGAATGAGAATGATGGGTAATTTCAGATATTTAGCACCTTCAATAGAAGTTTTTGGTTAAACTATATGAGATGGAATGAGTGAGTGTCGGGCCAGCTTACACAAACATCGACTACTTTAATGGAATATCTACTTGACCATACTATATTTGAATATCAATGTAGTTTGAAAGAAAATAATTCCGAGGTAGGTGACTACTAAAGATTAAAGGTGCTGAATCATAGGAAAATATGCATGTAGTTTGATCAAACTGTTCTAACCTATGATGGTTAAATGGATAAACTGTTCTTAATCATATGAAAATATGCATGTAGTTTGATCAAAAGTTGAG
>JBBMKA010054686.1:37450-51385 GCA_037833695.1 Sechiopsis laciniata
TAAAGATTGATTAAAGATTAAATGTTTGAATTATTCTATATTTTATGAAAACTCAACTCAGACATAAAGTTACTAAAAAAATCATAAATATTTTTAATACAACAATATTTGAAGATTAATATCAACTTTTTTTTCTTTATTTTTTTTAAACCATTAATAGCAACCTTGTAATTGACGGTAAATGTCAATTATCATTTGACCTAACTATATTAAAAACACTTATTTCAATCTAAAAAAAGACACTCTTATTATTTGTAAAGTACGTTTACTTTATATTTCATTAGCATCTCAAAATTACTCTAAAAAAAAAAGCATTAATTTGAAAAATTAATATGAATAACGTGGCGATGACTAAGATAATTGTCTAATCAAAAGTATTAATGGCGAAGTCGCATCCCGGAAATTACTGAATTCACAAAAAAGAATCTCGGGACGGCGCGAGTACAGTGACACTGGTACTCGCCGCGAAGATTCAGTGGGGTCCAACTGTACGAATTGACATAAATGCCATCACTTCACTGGAAAAACTCTTTGACTATTTACCCTTCTTGCCCAGCGAGTAAGGACCGCTGTTGTCCAATAAATTACTTATTTCTTATACACTTTATTTATTT
Organism: Sechiopsis laciniata; assembly: GCA_037833695.1. Classification (NCBI taxonomy): domain Eukaryota; kingdom Viridiplantae; phylum Streptophyta; class Magnoliopsida; order Cucurbitales; family Cucurbitaceae; genus Sechiopsis; species Sechiopsis laciniata. The sequence continues at coordinate 38,065 of JBBMKA010054686.1, forward strand.
ATTTATTACAAAACTTAATGAATATGTTTGGATGTTAAATTATATATGATGTCTTTGAATATTTATGGTTATCAATATTTTGGTCAACAACAATCATTCATTTTATATTGGCGTTTTCTAAAAAATATATTTTCATCTCTTTTTAATTATTTTTTTATTTTTTCTTCACGACTTTTTATACATCACATTATTATTTTTCATTCTTATCGTATTTATTATTTTATTCTTCTCATAATCATTTTATTCACTTCAATTACAAATAATATTTCTCTCCATAATCATTCTCTTTATAAAAAACATAAATAATCATTATACTTTTCTATTCTCTCCCTAATTCTCATTCTCTCATAATCATTATCATTTTCTTTTCTCCAAACATACTCATAGTGATTTTAAATGAGAAGTTATTTTAAATATTAGAAAGTTGAGTTTTAGTAATAGATCATTTGGATGTAATTATTTGTAGAGAACTTGCCAACAATAGCTCGTTTGGATATCGTAAAAAATGAGTGATTAATTTGAAAGGTTAGAAATGAATTATTAGAATGATTGGTTAAAAATAAATGATTATTTTGAGTGGTTAGAGATGAGTGATTATATATTAATGATTATTTTGAGTGATTATAATAACTTTTTTAATTGTGATTGTTTTAAGATGAATTGTAAAACCTCGTTTGCAATAGCTCGTTAATTATCTTAAACAAACCCAATAAATAAATAAATAAATTGTTGTTTTCAAAATATTTATTGTCTTGTTGATTTTTATTTTTGAAGACGTGCCTATATATATATATATATATATATATATATATATATGAAGACTTGTCGAAAACGAGAATTTTATATGATGCATACATGTTGACTAAAGTTTGGTCGTACTATAATTTGTTTTTTAAAATTTTCACATTTATTCACATACAATAAGATAAATATTTTATAGTTAAAAGGTGAAAATTTAAATATATTGTTTTTTGATTGAGTATACATATCTTTACTAGTCTAATAACTAAGTAAACATTTTGTTCCTATGTCTTAATTGTTCTTGAAACTTAAAAGAAACTATATACATTGTCGCATATTACTTTCTTTAAAATGATAGTGATCTTTTTATTATTGTTGAATTAAAAAAGTTAAATAAATAGGAAAAATAATAGCATAGGACCCATTTGTTTCAAACAACTATATTATTAATATGCTAATTTGAATTACACTTGGTAGATAAAGAATTTGTTGATGCGTGATTCTAGACAAGGTGATTCACCAACGTGACATTCTAAGATGAGTTCCAATCAACTAACATGTTGGCATGTTGATAAAATCTGACAATAATGTGGTGTTCGATTTTCTACATTCCGAAGTTTAAGTTAATTTTAAAGTTGATGTTAAGAAAAATTATGATTTTTTTTTTTAATAACCAGGAGTCGTCCCTAGGTTTTGGCACTACTGGCTAGTCTCTAGATTGTGACATTAGAGATACAACGAAAGATGGAAAACTATGATAAGTATACATACATTTTGGAAGAAGTAGTATCTACTTAGGTCACGAGTTTGTATGTCCATCTCGATTTGTTATTAAATTAAAAAAAAATGGTATTAGGGCAAACTATGTAAAAATATTTTTTTTAATCTTCATATAAGTATAAGTTTTGAAGAAAATCTTCACCACCCATTATAATACACATGTACTTTGAGTTGATATAATATTTGATTATGGACTAATATATAATATTAATGCTATTGAGGCTCCATAACCAAATAGACCATTAATATATATAATAAACACAAAGGCCACAAATTGTAGAAAAGTGGTTCATGCAAATTAAAATACTTTGATAGATATGATTGGTGACAAAGTGGAACATGAATCCTTTGTCTAATATTAATTTGTTGGCATCCTCTCATCCATTTGGTTTTGTCAACCACCAATGTTTCCATTCAAGTCAACCATTGAGTTTATGTATACAATGAGAAGTTTATAGGTGCACATATAAATGAAATTTTTCAAAATTATTTTTGCAAATTGTTGGCAAGTTTTACAAAATATCTAATTATATGTTGGATTAAGTTGCTTCTTCTTTCATATTGATGTCTGATGAGTCTCTAAAATTTTAAAAAGTATTTGATAGGCTCCCAAACTTTCAATTTTATGTTCAATATGTGTCATGTTAACATCTTTTAAAAAAATTAATAAATCTATTAGATATGAAATTGAGTTTTGTGTTCGAGATGTCTTGAATTATGATGCAGTCACAATTATTTAGTTGGAGATATATTGTCGTTCGATCAACGAGTGAAAAGTACAAAATATGTAATTGAGTTGTTTCCATATTTGGACTTTTATGTATGAGAGTCATATTTTGTAACGGCTCAACCCATCGCTAGCCAAGATATTATCCGCTTTGGCCCACTAGCCTCACGGATTTGTTTCTCCCCCAATGGAGAAAACGCTTCTTGCTAGGAAAAGGTGTCCACACCCTTTATAATCCACCCCCCTTAGAGGTCCAGCGTCCCGATGCCTGGCTTTGATACCAATTGTAAAGACCCGACCCGTCCTAGGGTCTCAATCTAGGTCTCTACGTTAATGCATGCAATAAGACAACCACACGAGGCATGCAAAACAACATCCATGCAAGAAGTTATGTAAACCAAATTCTTATTTGTTTTAAAACCACAAAATAACCAGTTTGGCTACCCTAGATAAAAACAAAATACTTATAGTTCTTAGCAATTAGTTAACATGCCTCGAATAAATATAGTTCATACAGAAGGAGAGTTTAAGAATTTAAAGTAAGACTCAGTGAATGAAAAAAAAACGTCATCCCATGGTCTCTCAGCTCCAATCAGCCACCCTGATACATCACATGAGTACCTGTGGAAATCCACAGAAGAAAAGGGGTGAGTCTTAAACTCAGTAAAAATTCCCTATGCAGGTCATGCATGCATACAGACATAAAGAACATGCATAGCTTATCAAGATCAACAATGGGCACAACTCCTCAGTAATAATATTGGGCACAAACCCCTCAGAATTAATATTGGGCAAAAACCCCTAGTAACAATATTGGGCACAAACCCCTCAGTAATAATATTGGGCACAAACCCCTCAGTATTAATATTGGGCACAAACCCCTCGGTATTAATATTGGACACAAACCCCTTAGAATTAATATTGGGCACAAACCCCTTAGTAACAATATTGAGCACAAACTCCTCAGTTTAATGAGCTATGTCACTTTGCTGAGGAACTGATTCCGACCGAGAAGCAGAAGATTAGATACTTTGCCAATTGGTTTTGAAGTGGAATCTCATATTCACTAATATGATATCAAAGTTCATAAAGTCCAAACGGGTACCGGTTCAGGCATCATCTTGAGGAGATATGTTAAAATCTCACCATTGTCCTTGAATCCCCATTAAAAAAATAGTAAATTCAATGTGGATTTATAATTAATGGTAGGATGGAAACGAAAAGCGTTTGCCCACAGAGGAGAAACAAATCCGTGAGGCCAGTGGCCAAAGAGGACAATATCTTGGCTAGCGATGAGTTGAGACGTTACATATTTTGTAATAGAGTTTTATAAGAGTGCGTTATATAAACTCTCTTAAAACCCTACTTCCATTTGATCAACATTCTATATTTATGTATCTTCAAAATTAATTAAATCATTCTTTTTTTTGTCCGTGGACATAGCTAGCTAACACATTATTAGTAGACCACATAAATCATTGTGTTTTTTCTTATATATGTTCTTTACTTTTTATCTTGATTGTTGTTTCGATTTCTTAACACGTATTATAGGTTTAGCATTTTAAGAGGGATGTAATCAAATGAACTATACCAGACCTATTAATTTTGGAGAAAGTAGTCACATACTACCGATCAAAACAAAACAACCATTATTGAAGGGTTAATTAATGGCATGTCGGCTTAATTTGTTGATTGATTGCAATCCAATTCAACTCTATGATCATGAGTTTGATCCCAAAAATCAGTATTTAGCTCTCATCTCTTATTTGAGAGCAGTAACAACCGTCTGCCTGAGAGATGCACTTAAGTGATGTTCCAGGCTCAAGATTTCGCAATATTTTGAATTTAGATTTAATACATGACGACTTAGTATATTTATGTATCCTTTACGACTAGACCATGTTACTTATTTGCCTCAAATTGTGAGTGAAGTATATTCCCTCGTATGTTTTATAATAAACTTTTGAAGATGTCCCACCAACATATGTATGGTTGATCCAAGCTAAACATAATTAACTTTAAAGTTTCCTTTATTAAGTTGAAAAAAAAATGTACACACATTGTTGGTATAAGTTAGGTATCAACTTTTTTAACTCTTTTTTAAACAATGATTTTGCATAACTTTTAAAATCTCTCATTCGGATTCGATCACGGTTCATTCATATACTTCAATTCAACCTCTCACGAAGTTCAAGCAGAAAAATAGAGAAAATAATCTCGTTTCACTTCCCACTTAACTTTAATGGAAATTTCACTTTTTTATCTACAAAATCACTAAGTTGTGTATTTATAGATGAGGTAAAGAATAATTATGAAGCTAATTTGTTACGAGAAAAATTAGTTATAAATATCCAACTGATTTTACTCTTCTGTTTTGATATTTGTTCCCAAATTAACAATGAGATCTCATTTTCTAATTGAGTGATAGGTGAACTTTGTTCAAGCCTTGGAAAACTATAAATTAAAGTTCAAAACTTTAAATCAAGTGTAGTTCAAACCGTCATTCGAGCAATAGCTCAACGGCATCATTATGCACCTATTAATCATGAGATTATGGGTTCAAATCCCCCACCCCCAATTGTTGTAATCTCAAAAAAAAAAAAAGTGATTTTTGTACCACATAAAAAATCTAAGTATATTCACTAGATCAACTTACGCATATCTGTACTATTTTCGCAAGATATATTCTTTGAACATTGAACTTCATGAGGGATTCTTCCATGATTTAGGCCACAACATCAATGCAATAAATCATGTATATATATGAGGTGAAATTCCATAAGAACCATACACATGCTTCACCTAATACTCTCATTTTCAATTTATATAATTTGAAAGAGAAAAAGTATTTTTTAAGAGATAATTAAAAGATTATTTTTTTTAAAAAGAATAAAATAGTTGGTGTTGCAGAATATATTTGAAAGATAAAGTATTAGAAATTCACAAATTAGTAATATTAGTATATTAAACTAAACTTAATTGGGACTTTTTGAACTAGGTTTTATTCCATTATACTTATAATTATAACTTTAATTTTATAATAATTTTGAACAGACACTTTTTACCTCAAGTCTTAGGATTTTACCTTGGACTCTAAAATTGAAGAACCAAAATGTTATTTAAACGAGGTTGAATATTCAAAAGAGTGCATTTTCACTTTTCTAAATAAACCTCACAAAAAAAATATCACTGCCCTCAAATAAATTAGATATTACCACCAAACATACATATATATATATATATACATACATACACATATATATATATATATACATACATACACATATATATATATATATACATACATACACATATATATACATATACATATATACATACATATATATACATATATATATATATACACATGTATATATATATACACACACATATATATATACATATATACACACACATATATATACATATATACACACATATATATATATAGATGCTATAAACCTCTCCAAACAACTTTTGAGTGCATGCTATCTTAGATGAAAACTTTGTTATATTTTAATTTTTAATTTCCTAAAGTTTGACAAACTCCACATGCATGCATTGATGAGACCAGCATATCTTGTACATATTCATTTCTAATTATGAGCAAATATTCTCTTTTTCTTCCCTTTTAGAGGGGGTACATTTAGCAATATGTTTGCCCTTTCTAGCATTGACATGCCTGAAATTGAGGGGATGTGTCACTCCACCAAAGGCATCTAAAGTCATTCAAATAGATAAAAATCCCCTACCACATGCAATCCAGTAATAATATATATTAAGACCCACCTTTGGATTCCCAATGTTATTTTGTTTAATCATTGAAAATTTTTGAAATAGAAATTAGGATCATCACAAATTTGGTCTACATTCATTGTAATTATTTTTGTTTTGATTATATTTTAATATATCTAGAATAAAATGTGGGGTTTCTTTTTTCTTTTTCCTTTTTGGGGAGAGAATAATATATTCAATATAATATTTCACCCATTATTGTAATTTAGATATGATAGTAATGTGGGGTCTTTCGAAAAAAAAAGAAAGAAAGAAAGTAATGTGGGTTCATCAAACTTTTTTTTCTATAAATGGAGAAACAAAGATCTAATTACATTTCAATTGACCCTTTTTTAGTTCCAAAAATAAAAGTAAAATAAAATCGAAAATAAGTTTCCAGATTATGCTTCTCAAATTCTATTGCGTATGAAAATAATGATTCAACCATTTCAAGTAGTCTAAAAGAAACCCAATTTCTCATCAATATTCTACCAGCTTGGATTAGTAATTTGAAGGATCATCTAAAAAGGGTGAAATTGAAGCTAAAAATGAAATAAAATTAAAGTGAGTTTTGAAGCTGGTGCATCCTCGTAGATAGAAACTCTATTATCTATGATCCAATAAGCATAAAATTTAAAACAAGATTATTAATAATGATGATGAAAAAAATTGACCTGACTAACACCTTTGAGTTTGGTTCTTCAACACCAAAAATATTGATTATCTTCCAAAATGAAAAGAGTGAGGAGATGAATTTTTCCAAAAGAGTGATAATTAAGTTGATGTGTATTTTTTGTGATGAAAAAAGAGACTGATTTGAGGGGTTAAGGGATATATATAGATAAATTACTTCTTCCTTCACTTCCAAGTTACCAAAGAATCTACATTTTTCATTTGTTACTTTTGCAATAATAAATATATATATATATATATATATATATATATATTCATAAACAAATACTACAAATACTTGGTGCATTTATACATATAATGCATGAATGTGAGTGTTAACTATTTAGTTGTGTTTTGATTTTTGGAATATTGTTGTGGTCAAATGGATGCTCATTTTGATATCAGGATAAATCTTTTATATGGTATTTTTACTTCATATCAATTTACATGTATTGAGAATTGGAAATGATAAAAGAAAATTCCGATATTATACTTACCATACCTTCAAATATATTTTCACCTTCAAAGTTTTGACAAAGAAAAAATGTAAAACAAAAATACGAAAAGATAGGATATGTAATATAAAAATAATAAGTGTTAACAGAAATATCTTTTAAGCACTTAAAAAGTCATTCCAAACGAGCTCTTTATCTAGAATTAGATATTACCTTCCTAATTTATCATGAGCAAAAGACATAGTTGCCATCAAGTATAACTTCACCAAAAACATGTTCAAAACAGTGCACTACAAAAACCTCTATATTGTCCCCAAGCTCAAGATTGGAAACTAAACACTGCACTAAAGGCTGTATTGTCAGCCAAAAAATCTAGTCTCCAAGAAGAAGACAACTAGAAAACATCTTCTCTTCTAACTTCGGAGCATCCACTGCCTAATATCTTCTCGAATAACGTTGTCGAAACGTCCTCTTCTGTAATTCATATTCATTGCTTCGGGGCCAGGAATGCAATATTGTCTGTATTGGATTGTAAACCCAGTCCCAGCAGGCTTTGGTTGCCTCATGATCATTGCAATGGTAGGGAAGGGCTTAGACCATCTGTGTACTGATGAGGTAATGGACATACATCGATCAAGCTTCTGTCTAATCATCGCTCGAGAACTGGCTCGATGTTTCATGTAGGAGTTGGTAGCCTGTTTTATCATTTTCATGCGTTCCATAGTGCGATTGGGATGTCCATGAGTCTCAGCAGATGGCTTCGCTCGATTAAGCCATCGCGAAATCCAGCTACCGAGATTCCTACCAACGCCTACGTCTAGATGCTGAACTTTTTGGTTAACTTTTACAGCAACATCAAATACAGCACGTGTATGCCTGCAGTAAGTAAAAAAAGTACTTCCCAGCAGTTATAAAAGAACAACAACTTCAGAGTAGCAGCAATAATATAGTACCAGTAATTCTGCAGTTATTATAGAATTATGGAGAGTTAATGGAGAAGATAGTACAATGCAAATGCTTCACAAGGTCTTGGACGTTCTCAAATTTTGTGGGTATAGCTTGATAAGAATCAAATGAAGTAAGAAGTACAACCTTACTCGAACACGATCGGTTCTATAAGTTGTGCAACTGTCTTTGAGTTCTAAAGAATACAATGCAGAAATGATGGATGAACTTTAGAATACGAAGGCATACGGGTTCAAGAACAGCTTGAATTTCTTTACTTTTGCAACTTAGGACTTTGAAGCTAAACATGAAGTTGAGGGATATCATGTAGTTATTAACTTACTATTGACATATGGAAAGGGTGAGTGTTGATATACTCAGTAACAGCAAGGATCCTCCAACTAGGGTACAACATACAATTCATTACGTGTCTAAATTTCACATGAAAACTGGATAATTTCTAACGGAGCCAAAAGAGGGATAAATTTTGAAGTCTCCACTCTCCATAATTTTAAAATAAAAGGAATAAAGAAAAGACCAGCTGACCGCTAAATAGCCCTGCCAAATAAACTTCACTACTATGGTACAATACAAAATCAATGTTTTAAAAGGTTAAAGGAGCATTTTTTTTATCCGTGGCTGTCTAGGCCAGCATATGCGCACCTTGGCTATTGTTACGGGACATACCGTCTAATCCTACAACATTTAGATATCAAGGAAACTGAAGGAAATTAATTCCTAGGTAGGTGGTGACCATGGATTGATCCCATCACCTCTTAATTACTTAAAACTCTTTTGACCACTAAGCCCCTCCATGATAGTTTAAAGGTGGCCTTAAGGCTTTTTCCTAGGAGATATTGAAAATAAATAAATCATATCCTTCAATTGCCACGTACTTCAAATTTCTAGTTCTAGAGAGAAAAAAAAAATTGTCACATGCATACTTCAATGAAGATTCTTAACACGCATAGATAATGTGGGATAATGTATTTTGAAGAATAGACAAGAGGCTCGGTGAGCTAACTATAGAAAGAGCAAACCTTTGAGAACATTGTATTGCATACACTATACAGTATACTCGTCTTTGGTTTTTATAAAATAAATCTACTACAAGGAAACCATGACATATCAAAGTAGAAGTAAAATCTAAATTGTTTATGAAATCAAAAATCTTGTGAAACCTTTAAGATAGTAGCCATTGAAAAGCCGATCAGTTGCACATCAAATAGCCAATTTGTATTGTTTGGAAACCGAGAAATTGGAGCTACGCTCCACTATATCCGGAGGCACACGTGCCCGTTCTGGTTCCAAGGCCCAGACCCGAGAGACAACAAATATCCAATTTGTATTAAAAGCAATCAACTGGTATAGCATAAAAAAAAAAAAAAAAAAAAAAAAGTGGGCATATCATAAGCAATTTTCTACATCTGCCAGCTAGTATGGTGGCACAAAGGTTGACTGAGATAACACAATTGAGTGATAAAAATAGAAATTTCCATGTAGCAAATCGACCTACTAAGGACAAGAAAAGCTATTGGCATAAGTGAACGCTTGGCTCTGCATCACCTAAAATAGAAGAACTAGTTTGATCGCAGCAATTTGTTCCATATTCTAGACATTGTTTTAAATAACAAACTTATCTTTAGAAAACTTCGAAAGAAAAGAAGACCACTACCACCCCCAAAAGGTGCTCTTGGGGCAAAGGACTGGAGTTTGGATATACCCTCAAAAATTAGGAGATGAAGCCCTTTAGATAGGAAGCTTAATAACTCTAAAATATTTAGTGTCTCCTAGAGGTAAACAAAACCTAATCACAAGCCTATTGCCTATGAAGCTTAATAACTCTAAAATATTTAGTGTCTCCTTTAGATAGGACTAGAGATAGACAAAACCTCCCTAAAGCTAATTGAAGGTAGTAGGTGAGGTCATGAGTATATTGTAAGGAGCATGATGCCGACACCCATTTTTTGAAACAAACAGAAGACCACTACCTAATCACAAGCCTATTGCCTATGACACAGGGCCATGAAGATTCCCTGGGACTCGCTTACTTTTCCATAAAATAGAAGTTCACAAGTTTTGACCATTGACCACTTTTTCCTTACGTGATACTTCAGGTCAGAAGAGTTCTGAGGTTGAAAGCTTACTAACTTAAACACCCAAAACTATTGTAGGGCGGAGGTAATGAAGGCCCACATGAAGAATTCCACATCTAAAACTATGTATATCTTCCACTTAACCCCAAAAACAAGTTCATCAACTATTTCAACCAGATTGCAAATAAACAAATGCAATTGCCTCAATCCAGCCACAGATGTGGATTGTGGACTGTGGAGGCTTCGATTCTGTAGAAAATACAATGCGAAAAGTGTTGAATCATATTAAATCACTAATCCACCCAAAAACTTAAGTTCATAGAAATTTAATTATATAAGCCGGCAGTTTCCCTCACGTGTGATACTTGGAGATTTGAAAAACATCCGATAAGTGGAAATCAATATTAGATTATTAATTGAGGAAGAAACAACTTATGACCTCCTACTTTCATATAATGTTGAATCAATAATCAACCAAAAAGATTAAATTGATGATTAGGGGTAAATTTAATTATATCAACCAATTTTTTTTTTTTTGAGATCACAACAATGGAAGAGGAGGTATTCGAACCAACGATCTCATGGTCATTGGGTGTACACTAATACCTCTGACATACTCCTCTTGTCGGCAAATTTATTTATATCAACCAATAAAGCGAAACACATAGAAACCACGCATAATGTAGGAAAAAAACTGATTTAAGGTACGTCTACCATCCATATTCTTCGTTGGTGAATGAATATTCAAACATCCAGATCAATAGCTAAAGAAATCTTCTACAATATAACTGTCATCCTCAACTTCCAAAATTTCCACCCCAAAATTATAGAAGAACTGTCATCATCAATGTTTGAAAATCAATTGCCCATCATACAGTAATCCAATATGTATGCTAAAATACATCCAATTACTTAATTCCAACAAATAGGATCAAAATTGTACTTCGGCAAACAAACTACCAACAATAATAGCAGATATAAACAAATAATCGATCTAATCGAAACTCCAAAGAATCAAGGGTAAGAAAAAAACAGAAATACAGAAAACAATTGCGTTCAACGATGAACAAGAGAACGAAAAGAAAAATACCGGTGAAGAAATAGACGAATCCGAGGGTGCTTGGCGGAAACAATACGGCGCTGAGTCTTCATAGCGAGCCTAAAAGATCGCTTCAGCCCCAAGAAATACGCTGTTCCCAATGCAATCTCCCATAACACCATTTTTTTCCTCGCTATGTTTCTCTTCTTCTTCTTCGATTCGAATTAAGTAAAAAAAAATGTTTCGTTTCAATCTCAATTTGTGAAACTCTGAATTTGGGCCTAGGTTGGTGTAATTGGGCTTTTACAGCCCAAATTACAACTATGGCCCAATTCTTAATGGGCCTTTAAATTTTATTGGAATTTCCACATATACCCTTCTTGTTGCAACCATTATCAATATTGTTCTTGTACTCAATTTTCTTTCAAATCTCCAATATGAAAGTGCATTTTCGTTTTAAATAAACACGTCACTGCCCAAATGGTAGGTAGTCTAATGGTTTCAGTATTTAGTTTAATTCAGTTTAAGTGACAAGTTCAATCTCGATTGATATTTGATTCTCATTTATATAATAATAATAGTATCCTATTTATAGGATTTGTGTTTTCCCTCCTCAAACTTGTACTAAAAAAAAAAAATAATAAAAATAAAATAAACGTGTAACTTCAAATGCGCATTATATTATTTGAATGTTGGAACCGTTTTATGGATATCTATCCCAAATATTTTTATGAAATAATTAATTGATCTTATAATATTTAAATTAAGTAAATTTATATTATATATTTTAACACATCCAATATATTATTCGAGTTTTTTTTTTTGGGAAGCTTATTCGAGATACTTTTACTTTAGCAATTGATAGTATAATAATATATAAATATCTAATACGTGCCAAATATTTTTCTTGTAAGGTTTATGGTCCTCCTCCCTTAACTTGAACTAAAAAAATAATAAAATAAACGTGTAACTTCAAATGTGGATATCTCAAATATATTTTTGAAATAATTTATTGATCTTATAATATTTAAATTAAGTAAATTTACATTGTGTATTTTAACACATCCAATATATTATTGAGATATTTTACTTTAGCAATTGATAGTATAATAATATATAAATATCTATTACTTGCCAAATATTTTTCATGTAGGGTTTGTGGTCCTCCTAACTTGTACTAAAAAATTAATAAAATAAATAAAATAAACATGTAACTTCAAATGTGATATCTCAAATATTTTTATGAAATAATTCATTGATATTATAATATTTAAATTAAGTAAATTTACATTATGTATTTTAACACATCCAATATATTATCGAGATATTTTACTTTAGTGATTGATAGTATAATAATATATAAATATCTATTAATTGCCAAATATTTTTCTTATATATCACGTTTTCCGCATAAATGGTAATTCTTTTTAGATACCCATGAATGGCATATTTTGATGGATGGTAAATATATAGTTGGAGTATAAATAAAACCTACCATATAAGAAAGTTGTCCATGTTTAAGTTGTTGGATATTTTGATATTTAAAGAGATTAAAGTAAATGTCAATTCACATTTATTTTATCTTAAAAAAGGAAAAGCTTGGTAAATTATCAAAAACAATGAATGTAGAAAAAAGGGGAGAGAATTCAATGGAAACAAGACAAGAATAATAATTTGGTACATTATAAGTTTAGTCCCACTAATTTGAAAAAAACTAAAATTTTGCTTATGTAGTTTTAAAAATTAGAGTTCATTCTTTATAATTTGGAGAAATATAGAATTTAGTCCCTATAATTTGAAAAAAGTTAGAACTTAATTATTATGATTTTAAAAATTAAAATTTAATTCTTATGATTTTATCAAATTTAAAATATAGTTGTTGTCGTACATAAACGTTGACATATTAAGTAATTTTGTTGTTATATCACTTTCATAATTTTATCATTGACGATTGAATAATTAAGTTTTAAATATTTAATTCGTCAACGACAAAAATTATTGTTTAAATTTTATCAAGAGAATTTAACCTAGACAGCAGATTTTGGTTGTTGTATTACATTTATAGCAGATTTTCCAAAATAATTCATTTGTA
>JBBMKA010054706.1:0-18558 GCA_037833695.1 Sechiopsis laciniata
AAAAAAAATTGAAATTAAATATGATGTAGCAATATTTATTATTAAGAAATACACCTATTTTGGATATCATACTCAAGTTACAACAATTTTGGTATTAATCTGTACAACATTTTAACATGTTTTTCAATCTTTAAAATTCAAGTTCGCCAAATACTAATTTACTTTCTGTTACAACAGATTTTTTTTAAAGCACCATTGAAATTAATATACAGAAACCTAACTCAATAGGATTTAAACTGAGTTTAAATTTAATGCCAATAGAAAAGAGATCCGAGTTCGGAGTATAAATAAGTCTTAATATAGCAATGAATTTATAAAATTTTATGACCATAGATAGGGTTGGTCCAACCTAGTGGATAAATTCAACCAACTCATTTGAATTTAAGAAAATATATAAATTAACTAAATTTAACTCAAACGAATTTCAACTTTACCTAAATATCAATATTCATATAGGTTGGGTAGCTTTCAGTTAAAATGTTGAAAATAATTATAGTGATATTTTGTACCATTTAATAATCGTTTAATTTAAATCATCTCAATAGTGTTGGAACAAAAAAAAATAAATAAATAAATAAATTGAGTGAAAGTGCTAGAGGTATTTCCCATGAATGATTTTTCTTTCTGAAAATGAAAAAACATATATTTTTAAATCTCTTTTAATCGTATTGATCTAAAAGTTAGAAAATTTATTCTTTTATGTACATATATTTTCCTCCCGTTTCCACTCGGGTAATTGTCGACGAGAGGAGAGGAGATGAAAGGAAAGAGAAAGAGTATGATTTAGAGATAAGTATTTATTTGAGGATTGCTATTTTAGAGATTAGATGCTGCAAAAACCTTGTTTAGAAATTCTTGTGTAAGGAGGGGTGGTTATTTTATACTAATTAATTATTTTAATTATTGTATTTATACCCATTTATATGTTTAACATATTTTAGGTTAAATTATCAAACATACCTATAAAATATGACATTTCGGTTAAACATTCATCTCAACTTTGAAAAGTTTCAAAATACTCCTAAATTAAAAAAAAAAAAAAAAAAGAGTTTCAAAATTACCCTTATTGTTAACTTGATGGAAAAGTTTAAAGTTTTGTTTCAAAAATACTCTTAAACTTTAAAAGTTACAAAAATACCTTGAATTTGCTATAAAAAAAAAAATCCATCCCGTTCAATTGTAGGTTAAAAAAAAAAGTTATTTTTTGTTGGGAAATGGTAGAAAATGATAAATTGAAGGGACTACATATGTAGTGTATAATTTGGAAAACAAAAACAGTGTCAATGATGATAAGAGGCACATGGATATATTTAGGAGGCCAAGCAAGCAATGTATTATAATGAACCAATTCATACTTATATACACATTCCAAACAAAATTAACAACTATAACACAACAAGAACAGATAAATACATAGCATAAATAAGGTCTCAGTCTTACATTGGATGGCTAGGCAAAGTTTCTATGCTTCGCGAGTTATGTGACTAATCCGTCGCATGTGCTTAATTAATTCACGATGTACTATGGATGTACAAACATAGCACACACTAATAAGTTGTAGAGACTACATATGCGGTGCATAATTTCATATTCGTCGCATGTGTTTAATTTTGAGCAACTTGAACTCTTGATCTTACCTTTGAAGAGAAACTTGTGCCAACATTGTCTAAAATATGCATAAACTAAAAAAAAAAAACCAAAAAAAAAAACAACGTTATTCACAAAATGTATAAATAGGAAATAGTAACTAACATATGCACCCTTATTATAACACGATATGTACATAATATGTGCCAACAATGTCTAACTTATGCAAAAAAAAAAAACAAAACAAAACAAAGAAACAACGTTACTCACATAATATATACAATTGACAACACTAACGTAACTAACATATGCGTCAATACTCTGTATAGAACAGGTGCCAACAGTAATTAACATAGGATATGTACAGAATACGTTCAACCAATATCTAACATATGAGAAATAAAAAATAATAAAATAAAGAAAAATGTAATCCCTACAAAGTAGGGATTCTATTAGGTATAAAATACGTGTCAACCATGTCTAACATATGCAAAAAAAAAAATTTAAAAAAAAACAAAATCCCACTAAATTAGGAATTCGATTTTAGACGTTAATATCTTTAAAAACCAGAGCCATTTGAGAGATTTGGAAGCTTACGCTCGAAAAAATGTCGAAGCACCAAAAGAGATTTAAAAGCTTACACCAGAAACGTGGCTCCAATGTCAGTCCCTTTCGAAGTCTCGAGAATTAGAGCCCAACAAAATGCATGCATTTCTCTTGCGGTCAGATTTTTCAACGCGAGGCTATCATCAATCACAAATACATGGGTGGAGGATTTTCGTGAAGGTTGTTCAAGGAGAAGAAAGAATCAAAATGAACTTTTCATTTTCTTCAAAAACGGATATTTAAGGCGCTCATAAAACTCAAGCTCAGGTACTATTTCCAACCATTTTTTTAATTTATATTTAATCAAACTTACAATAATCACACCGACCAATAAGAGCATGTACAACTTATGGGAAATGAATATATAGCTATATTTGTGAACATTAAGAACAAAATTTCTAAATTACGTATAAATTTTTAAAATTTCAAAATTGATAATTTCATGGTATTTTATAATTATTGATTTAATTATGTTTGACTAACGTTTTTAGAATTAGTTATGTTGTTTTAGATTTTTATAGATTAAAAAAATGTAGTTACAAGTAATTTATTTAAAATAGATTAAAAAGAAACTCTATTAAATATAAGAAGGGTACAATTGTAAACTACTTTCCATATTAAAAATTAATTAAAATTCAGAAATTAAAAAAAGACATAAATTTAAATTCTAAAGATCTTTAGCCGCGTCTTTAATTAGTTTCTAAATTCTAGTAATTTCCCTAGTTGTCCATTTTTTGTTTGAATAATATATCTTTAACCTTTCACAAATATTAAAAGATAATCTTACTAATAAATTGTTATTCTTCTTTCGAAATATTGTAATATTAGTTTTATCAAATAAGCTTCAAAAACTCAAAATTTATAATCATAATCTTCCCTCTCCAATTAGTTAGCATTTTTTGGATGGTTGTATTATTAGTTGTAACGTGTTTTGAATTTTTAAGTTAAAAATGTTATATTAACAATTAATAAGAATAAGAACATAAGTTTAAATAAATTATATAGTTACAAATGAACTTTAAATTCTAGTGTTAATGTTAATGCAATAATAAACAATAAATTTGAATTTGAAAGTGATATGTGGATCATCGATAATTTATTTTTTCATCATAAAGTTTCACATTAAATTTAAACATTTAAGTAGCTAAATTATTCAAATAATTGAAGTTAAAAATAAAATTCACAAAGCAAAACAATGTTAAGTTATCCTTCATTTTTTCATTATTTGTCTTGATGTTGATTTTTATAATTAAATGTTTAATTTCTAATTCAATTTCTAAAATTTCATAATTATTGAACTATTCATAAATTTATTTTTTATATATTTACAAATTTACTCATTTATGTAAATTTATAATCTACAATCTATAATCCATTTTGCAAATTATGAATATTATTCCATTTAATGAAAATTATAAATATAA
Organism: Sechiopsis laciniata; assembly: GCA_037833695.1. Lineage (NCBI taxonomy): Eukaryota > Viridiplantae > Streptophyta > Magnoliopsida > Cucurbitales > Cucurbitaceae > Sechiopsis > Sechiopsis laciniata. The sequence goes on from JBBMKA010054706.1 coordinate 3,618, forward strand.
ATGGTTTATCGTTATCAATCAATTTTTTTTTCTTAATTTTATATTTTTTTAGTACAATAACAATTGGGGGATTCAAATTGGCCAATTAATCATGGAAATACACTAATGATGATGGCAACTCTTTTTTACTTTATAAAAAATTTATATTATTTTTTAGCGAATATGACACAAAAATAACACACCAAATATCTATATAAATATTGATTTTATAATTATTTTAACTTCGATATTTATAATTAATTTTCTATATTAAAAACATCAAATTTCTAATTTCTAAACCAATTTATAAGTTATATTAATAGTTTATTCACAATTTTTACAGTTAAATTTGAAGAAAAAAGAAGTTAAAGTTTAAAATAAATAATAAATAATAAAGAAAAAAAAAAGGAGAAAAAAATGAAATGGATGAAGTTTGATATGACTTTTGATTGAATTAGATAAAAAGTTCGACCAGATGTTGGAGGAAGAATGAAGGAAGAGTTGAGAAGTTGAGGGAAGGTTGAAAACGAGTTATGATGTACTAAAAACAAATAAGGGGTTGGATCGTTTTCCTTCCCTTCCTTTCCTTTCCTCTCCTCAACCCAAAATTCAATCATTAAAATAATGATATTATTAACATTAAACAAGAGTAGTACACATTAAAAAAATCGAGAATAGTACACTTCAATAGTAAAGTAAAAGTTGGTGGAGGGGACCATAAAGGTTACATAGATGACATTATTACTCTCAAATAAGTGAGAGTCAAATACTTCAAGATTGAATTCATGACCGTATTGAATTAGATTACCACAAAATAATGAAACCAACGCGCTACCAATCTTTTCGATTTAAATCAAATTACTTATAAACATTGGTCCGTAGGTATATTTGTCATTTTTCTATTAAAATTATTATTATTGATTTAAATTCGATTAAAAATAACTTATTGATTATAAAGATCAATAAGTTGTTTAAGAGACCAACAGAGAGCTGAGAGGAAAATACCAGTGAAGTGAGGAATAAAGATGGAGCTTCAAAAACAAAGGGATGACAAAAACTCATGGTCTTAAAATCTCAATTTTGCTACTTTTAGAACAAGAACATTAAGATTGAAAAAACAGTAATAATAATAACATTAATCCTTCACCGAGTTAGGTTGAGTTGAAGAAATTTTTAACCAACTCAAATTTTGAGGTTTATCAATTCATCGACCGTTTATTTCTATGTATTAGAACAATTCAATCCAACTTTACTTATAAATTTTCGAATTAATTTCCTTTTAGGTTTCTCTCTAAAATTCAATTCATATTCCATAAATATGTAAGCAAAATAAAGAAAAAGGCATGATATATACTTAAACTTAGGGTACTACTTACTAGTGCATGTTGTTCCTTACCAATATGCTAAAAAAAATATCATATTTATCAATCTTACACATACAATTCGGATTGAATAAGATTGAATGAACAAAAAATTGGTTAACTCGAGAATTGACTCAACCCAACAAAAAATTTTAAATCATAATTCAATTTAATTGAAAGAAATTTATAACTCGGTCCAATCCAATCCTTAGAATTTTAATTCGGTAGCCCGATTGGTAGAGTTATAGATATTTTTGTACACACCTAATACTCTATAATTACTTTTCTCCACCGCAATCCCCATTTTGTCTTCAGCCATTAAACCCTCTCTCTACAAATACACATTACACACAGTTTCCCAATACATTTCATTTTCATGGCTAACACAACCAGTTTTCCAAGCATTTCAAAATGCAGCTCAAGTGGCCGAGAGGATCACATGGTGGTCGCGGACATGGACGGAACTCTGCTCATCGAGCGAAGCTCGTTCCCTTATTTCGCAATCATGGCCTTCGAGCTTGGCGGCATTTTGAGGCTGCTAGCATTGGTTTTGGCCTCACCAATCGTGGGGCTGCTCTACTATTCAGTGTCCGAGTCTGTCGCCATTCAAATGATGATATTCGTGACATTTTGTGGGGCTAAGATTTCGAGTATCGAATCGGTGGCACGTGCGGTCCTTCCAAAGTTTTACTCGAGCGACCTCCACCCGGAGACGTGGCGGGTGTTCTCGGCGTGCGGGAAACGGTGCGTGTTGACTGCGAATCCGAGAGTGATGGTGGAGCCGTTTTTGAAGGAGTGGTTGGGAGTGGATATAGTGTTGGGGAGTGAGATTGTTGGGTGGGGAAATGGGAGAGCCACTGGGTTTGTTGAGGGGAAGGGAGTGTTGGTTGGGATGAACAAGGCTCATGCTCTTAAGGCTGCATTTGGAGATGTTATGCCCCAAATTGGACTTGGTGATCGCTTTACTGATCTTCCTTTCATGTCCTTGTGCAAGGTTTGTTTTCATTTTTATGTTTAGTCATAAACTTTTATGAAAGTCAAATACCGATTTTTGTGGAGTTGAAATGGATTACCACTTATCTAGATAACCAACGTGTCACCAACTCGTTCGATTATATATATAAAATTTGGATGTATTTGAATCTACCACTTGTTATATGACGAGTATAGAGGTGATTTAATTATATATCTATTTTAAACTTTCAAATTTTAGGTTAAGTACGGTTTTAATAACCCTTTTCTTTTTTGGTTTTCGTTTAGATTTTTAAAAATCAAGCCTAAAATATTACTTTAACCTCTGATATCTAAAGTTGCACAAGTAGCTTATAACACTTTGAACTACAATTTCAAATTAATGTCATTTTGTCTCACAAGAAAACAAAATTGAAGAGTAAAAATATATCATATATGTAGAATCATTTTTAAAAATTGCAAGAAAAATAACAAATATAAATTTTAAAAATTTGGTTTAACTTAACATGCAAACCAAATTCAGCTTAACTTAACCCTTACATAAAACAACATTAATTTAACTTAATCCAATTTACGTAAGTACGTCCACCAAATATGGATTAATTTAACACTCAGTTTAAATTAACCCCTCTTAACTTAATCTTAATCCCTGCACCAAACATACTCTTAAGGTTGGTCCCCGCTGAGTTCAACCCATGGGAAAATAACATCTTTAATAATAATCTTTACGCACAAAAAATGATATATCCTAAAAAAAAATGAGTATTGAACATTTATTTTAGGATAAAATATAAGTTTAGTATTTATGGTGGGAAGAAAGTTAGAATTTAGTTCCCTTTACTTCAAAAATTAGAACTCAGTCCCTATAATTTAAAAAAATATTGGATTTAGTCTCTATGGTTTAAAAAATTAGAATTTAGTTCCCACGATTTGATAAAACCTAAAAAATCGTCTTTACTGTTTCTAATCATTAGTGAATTAAGTATTTGAAAGTTAGTTATTCATGCGTTAATGATGAAATTATGAGTTAAGTGATTGATATAACAAAAAAATCATATCATTTATGCATGAATAGTCTCATGTATTTAATATGCTAGCAATTACGTACGGGCTATATTTTAGATTTTATAAAACCATATGAACTAAATTCTACGTTTTTCCAAACCATAAAAACTAAATTCTAGCTTTCTTCAAACCATAGAAACTAAACTCTAGTTTTTGAAAACCATGAGCACTCGTTGGGATGCAAACAAAGTATCTCACATTGATTAGATTAGAGGAAGATCATGGGTATATAAGTGATAACAACAATCTTTATTGGTATAACGCATTTTGGGTGAAACCAAAAGTAAAGCATATGAGGGTATATGTCCAAAGTAGATAATATCATATGAATGTGGAGATTGTGGTAGGGTTGTCATCTAATGAGAGCTAAAACACAAATTTTCATATCAACGTGGAGATTCTAGTGGGGTTGTCATTATCAACACTAAACTCTAACTTGACTAAACTCAAAATTCATATTAAATTGCAGGAGGGTTACATGGTGCCACCATGTCGGGCGGTGGAAGCGGTGGCTAGCGACAAATTACCGAAGCCAGTAATCTTCCACGATGGCCGTCTAGTTCAGAAACCATCTCCTTTTATAGCCATTCTCACCATTCTGTGGTTTCCAGTCGGATTTCTTCTTGCTTGCCTGAGAATCTTCGTCAGTTCCATCCTTCCAATGTCAATCTTGTACTATGCCTTATTAGCCCTTGGCATACGAATCACCATCAAAGGCCAGCTCCCGTCGTCTTCCTCCGGCGTCCTCTTTGTTTGTTCCCATCGCACCCTCTGCGACCCATTTTTCCTCTCCATCGCCCTCCGCCGCCCCATCCCCGCCCTTACTTACTCCCTCTCTCGCGTCACCGAAATCATCTCTCCCATCAAAACCGTCCGCCTGACACGCCACCGTGCCACGGACACCGCCATCATCAACAAGCTTCTACAACAGGGCGACTTGGCCATCTGTCCAGAGGGGACCACCTGTAGAGAGCCGTTTCTGCTGCGATTTTCCGCTCTCTTTGCAGAGTTGACGGACGAGCTCGTGCCAGTGGCTATGGCTAATAAAACGAGCATGTTTTATGCGACCACTGCTAGGGGTTGGAAAGGGATGGACATGTTTTACTTTGCAATGAACCCAAGACCGACTTATGAGGTCACTTTTTTGGAGAAATTGCCGCCGGAGTTTAGCCGGAGTTCCGGGAAATCGAGCCATGAGGTTGCTAATTACATTCAGCGGCAGATTGCGGCCACGCTTTCGTATCAGTGCACAGATTTTACGAGGAAGGATAAGTACAGAGCTCTTGCTGGAAATGATGGGATTTGCTGAACAAATAATATATTGTATGATAATAGTAGTGCATCTATGTTCAAATGGAATCAAAAACTTACTGCAAGAAACTTGGGTGATAATAATAACCTAAAATCGAACCAAACCCATCCATTTTATTTTGAGAAAACCAAAAGTTATTGGTTCTGTTAGATTTTAATTTATAAAAACCAATAGAAACCCAACCAAACCTATATTTATTTATTTTCTTTCATTTTTCATTTTTTATATGTTAGTTTTACTTTTTATTGGGAAATAACTAATTATTTTTGTTTAATTTAATTATAAATGTTGAGAATTTTTTAGGAAAAAATGTTCAAATAGAGGTTGGAAGTAAAATAGTAAAAGAGAATAAAACCGAAGGGGAAACGAATCGAAAAAAATCGACCCAATGATTTTGTTCTTTATTGGACATTGGTTTAGTTCCTCTTTTGTCAAATTAATTGGATCGGATCGATTTTTTGAGCCTAAAAAATGAGGAAAACCGAACCAATGGTTTTGCTTTTTATTGGACATTGGTTCGGTTATACTTTTTGTCAAATCGATTGGATCGGTTCGGTTCCTGATTTAGCTGGAAAAAAAAAAAAAAAACGACCAATATCACCCCTACAAGATACTCAACCTCTATTATTGGGGTTAAATCGATTTCTATTTTGTTTGATGTCTGATTACTTGCAATATATTTCATTAAGATAATACAAGAAAAGACTAAATAGTAAAGTGTATTTATCATGAATAATTTTTTAAAAAAATGAAAAAGAATTCCATGGATTCAAAATTTTAGAAAATATCAAAATATGACAAAAATTGATGCAAGCAAGTTATATTGACAACTTCAATTCACAAAATTGATTTTCAATCAAAATCTTCAATCAAAATGAAACTCATGTTGATTGAAAGAATAAAATTTAAAATTTTTTGCTACATATAAAATGTTTTTAAAAAATTGTTATAATTAAAATAAAGACACTAGAATTTGGTATGTGCAACCAAAGTAAACATATTTTTGAAGTTAATAAAAGAAAAACTAATATAGACTTAATTTGAAAAAATGTTTCGGTTGTATTCACTAAAACTATCCCAAAACTCATCGGTCTCTGAGGGGTGTTTGTTTGTCGATTTTAAAGAGAATTTACCTCGAGCATTTACAAACTTCTTCAAAAAATCATATCCAAATGAGATATTATAACTACTCAAAATAACTTCTCATTTCTAACTATTCAAAACAACTTCTCATTTCTAAATATTCAAAATAACTACTCATTTCTAACCATTCATTTCTAATCATTTGTTTTTAATTATTCAAAATAATTCATCATTTCTAACCACCAATTTATAATTATACATTTATAATTGAGAAATATTTAGGTCATGCCCGGACATGACCAAAATAATAATGCCCATACATGTGGTTCAATATGGACCACATTTTATTTTTCTTTATTTTATTGTTTTACTTTTTAAAAAAAAATAAAATAGAATGTGGTCCATATTGGACCATATGTATGGATATTATTATTTAGGTCATGCTAGGGCACGACCTAAATATTTCTCTTTATAACTATTCAAAATAACTCATTTTTAATCCTTCATTATTAAATATTCAAAATAACTTATCATTTCAAATTCACATCCAAAAAGATATTGTCTCTAACTCTTCAACAAAAAAAAAGAAAAAAAAATCACATTCAAACCAATTTTTAGCTACAAGTCTTCTATAAAAATTTACATTCAAACGAGTTATTACAAAAATCTCTAACTTTTTAACTACTCAAAATAACTCATCCAAAAACCTCTAAAGGTTCTAGAATTCATTACAAATTTACAGGATTTAGGTGTGCTCCAATTAACATGCAACATTAAGCACATGTAAGTTTTGAAGGAGAACAAGATGAAATGATAGATCTTTACTTTAAATGGTTAGTCTCTACATTTATATGATATTGTCAACTTAGGACATAAGGTCTCATAGTTTTGCTTTTGGTCATCATCCAAAATATTTCATATCAATGGAGATATTGTCTCCTCCTTATGCCCAAAATCTTCTCCTTAACTTAGCAACGTGGGATTTTTGTTTACGTGCATTAGCATCAACATAAACACTGTTAAATAATTCATCTTTAAATCAAATAGAAATGGAAGCAAAAGAATTTCTCATTAAATTTTGTTTTTGTTTTTGTTTTTTTTTTTTGTGAACTTTTGAGTGAATACAATGGTGTCGCACTTTACAGGATCTGTTAACCCATCCCCAACTGCTGGTAATTAACATAATCAATTCCATTTAGTCTAATACAACATAAGATCTCCTCTGGCAATTCTTCACATTTGTTCCCCTGTTTCAGAACCCAACACAAAAGTAAGAAAAAACAAGACAGTTTTTTTAGAGACAAAAATATGGTTACAAGAAACTTGCCTGAATTGTGAGGCCAACATCCAAAATGCAGCACTTGAGTCTGTCAAGGAATGCTTCAAAACCTTTCTTTGATATGTAACTAAATCTGTGCATATCCAAATCAATTTCCAAGTAGTTTTCTCCCTGTAAATTCATCAGTTCTTTCCTATGAATCATTTTGTGTTATGCAATCTCATTCAAAAGCTTTCTGTAATGCAATGGAAAACTTTACTTACCAAGTAAAATTCATGTTGTGGTCGAGAGAGGACGGGCTTTTCGTTGTAAGCCTGCATGATCTTTCGCTCTGCGGTGCTCATTGGAAGATCCTCGACATTCACTACTCGCCCCAAAATTTTCAACCTCTCCCTAAAGGGTACTACTGTGTCTACTGGAAAACCTTTCACCCTTTCAGCTTCATCATCAATCAGCTTCTGTTTTTAGAGCCAATAAACACAGTTAAATAGAATTTAAAATTTTACATTTCAAGGTATTGAAGATGAAGAAAGATTGAATGTGAATTTGTTGAATTATGTAAATCATACATCAATCCAAAAGCCTAAGCTGATGGATTGGGGTAATTTAATTATATCAATGAACAGAATTTTTAAATGATGAATTATACCATGATGTTTTCTTGAAAATGAGATGTAAGTTCCTTAGCATAAGCGTCCGAAAGCTTAAAGTACAAGACAATACTCATCCCATCTCCGTCTGTTTCGCCTTGAAAAATCGCAGCAGGATACAATGGAATCTGTAGAATCCAATAACAAAATCATATTAAAAGAATAAGAACAGTACTCAAACACATTGAAATATCTATAAAAGAAACAAAAGTGGGGATGTCCAAACACAGCAATTATGAAGACCAGATACATTTATCACAGGACAAGGCAGGCATGGATGTACCTGAACATTTACAACAAGTATAGGAGGGAGTTTTCCAGTATAATTAGCAGAAGGCAGCTCGACAAATCGAGCGATGTGATCCACTTTCCGTTGTGACAAGAACACATCGACTCCAAACGGATAGTAAGCAGCATGATTGGGAGCAGATTCCTTCTTCTTGTCCCTGCAGATTTGTAGGATTGTTTGCCGAGTTAAAATGAAGGAATAAGATCATTACTTATGGTTTCAAGGTTAAAAAGTGAGCCAAAGTTCACGTAGCAAATTCATTGATGAAATGATGAAATAATAGAAAGACTTTTTGCTCTCTTACTTTGCATAGTTTACTCCCCTAACTTTGAAACTATCTGGCTCAATGTGTGACCAACAATCTAGCATTTTCTTGTCAGCTGGGGCAAAAGGCACTTGAGATCCAGCTATAGGTCTTTGTAGAAGCGTTTTCGACAAAACTGAACGAAAGAAGAGAAACTAAATCAATCCAAAAGTTTATATATAATGGAGAGGAAAAAGCAAGGAAGCAGTTATTATAAACAAGATAAGTAAGCCAGACCATAAAGAATATATTTCTTGAATACTCACATAAAGCAGCATTGGGATTTCCTTCTTTCCATTTGAAAGACAGTTTCAAGGCTGCCTTTTTCAGCCCAGGACTAGAACTTAGTGATTTCCTCTTTTCAACAGAGTTAATTGTTGATGCAAGACAAGGCAAGCAATTGGTTGGTAAAATCCCACAATTATCCAATATTCCATCCCCTTTGGCAGAACTTTCACCAGCAGTAGAGGAGATCTCGTCAATGTATACCGGTTCGCTCGCCTCGCTCGAGTGTCCATGACCCTTGAGTTGGTGTTCTGTGTGATCTGAATTCATGGTCTGAGAATGTGAGGAGCTGCTCACAGAATGCACTCTTGCTGAATTTCCTGGTCTATGAAGAATCTGATCCGGGGGTGCATTATGTCGATTTGCGCTGTGATCTCCATGATTAGCGTCTCCGGAAGATGAAATGCTCGACGTCGACACAACTTCAAAGCTATTAATTGACTGTATGTCTGCAGCAAGTCACAAGGTTGATAATGGCAGATTGATTAACAAACAAATGAAGAACAAGAAAACTTCTCATCAAAAGAAAAAAAAAAAAAAATCCATACCATCAGGAATACTTTGGTAATCTTCATCACAATCCGACTCAAATTTCGCAAATGTATCAAACCAGGCCTCATCATAACTTCCTGTTGATGCCACAAACAATAAAGATTACAGACTCAAAGAAAATAAAATTGAATTGTATGACATCATGATAAACAAGAACCTCAGTAAGAAAAATCTAAGAACATGAAGCAGAGCTCAGAATATGGACAGCGATCTTTGAAAAGTCAAATAAGCTGCATTAACTGGCTCTTTTCCTAAACTTGGATCAGGTAGACATGAGATTCTAAACATATGAATAAATTTAATGTAAAAAATGATTATACAAATTGGACCAAGAAAACTCCTGAGCTAAATCAACTCCATTCTGGTAAAAAAAAAAAAAAACTTTTAAAATATGGGGAATCTTCTATGCTCATTCTGCAAGAATTAAGATTTGGGAATCTGCAAAATGGCCGCAGAAACTTTGAACGTGATGCAGCAGCCAAATATTTACTATTTGATAACTATTTTGTTTTTTTGTTCTGGTTTTTTAAAAGTAAGCTCTAAACAACAACTCTGATCTAAGATTTAGATTAATTTGAAATATATATATATATATATATATTACTTATACTGTCAATGACCAAATAAAAATTTGAAAACTAAAAAAAATAGATTTAAAAAACTTGATTTGGTTTTTGGAATTTGGTTGGGATTCAAATATTAAAACCCTTTCTAGATAATTTGAGCCCAATATTTATCAAAAGCGGCTGTTACTTTCGATTTCATCAATGAAATTCTGAAACAAAAGATTTCTTCAATCGTAGAAAAGCAATCCAAGAACTCAAATAAAGGAAGAGAAAAACAGAAAAAGGAAGCAATTGAAATGATCACAAACAGCATAACGATTTGCGTATAGAACATAGGAAGAAAAAAAGGACAAACCAGAACTAATAAACTCAATTCCATCAAAGTTTTCTCTATCTCAGACATCGCAGAAAACATACATTTCACACAAACACATAAAAAAAAACATGTCTGATAATAAAAGAAAAACTAAACCAAACAGCGAAAAAACAAAAGGGGATTTTTCAAACAGATAAACCCAGAGAACATTTAGGTAAAACCTTGAAAAGTGGGATTGGAAAATGAGCAGTGGTGAATCGGGTCGGAGCGGGTCGATCCATCGGGAAGGCCGGAAAACGCCGCCGTTTTAGAAGATTTCCTCCTCCTCCGGCGGTTCTTCCGGTTAGAAGATTTCTTAAATTTGCCTCCGACACAGCCCTCCGGCGTGGACAGGCAGGTACCCATGTCGGCAAACAAGAATTACATACCATAAAACAACATAGGCAACATCCAAGAACAACCACACTGAATTTTTCTTGGGTTTTTTTTCTCTGTCTCTTAGGCAATAAAAAAAATTGGGGTTTGTTTATTTTAATTTAATGAATTTATATATATAATTATATAAGGAATGTGGAAACAGATTGGAGAGAAATAAAATTGACATTAGAAAAAATATGACAGCTTGAGAAAAAAACCAATCGCGGGAAGGTTTATATGATTAATTTCTTTTCTTTTTTTTTTTTTGGATGGGACCCACGAGATTACACGTGGCATAAATTGATTTACGAGATTTACCTATTTTCTAAGCCTAAATGCGGCTGTTACAACTAACAACATAATAACATATAGTAGGTTATATAATGTCTTACCTTTCCCATATAGATCATATCTCCCTCTCTTTTCTTTGCTTTACTATCTATTTTCTTTGAATTTTCAATCTTCATTTCTCATGGTTCATCAACAACTTTGTTATAAGATAGAATTTGACTAGACTATTGATTTTTTTGACAAAATATTCCATATAAAAAAGGTATATACTGTGATTTGAGTCATTAAAGTTAAATGAGAAATAGTCATTTAAATTTATAACATGACATACAAAATCTATAAGACCGGACTTTGTTAACTTCAATTGAGCTTGTGTAATAAATAGCCAAAATTTTGTTTTCATTCCTGAACTCAAATTTAGTTGTACTCCAAATATTTTATACAAGCAAGTTCCTAACTAAGTCAGATAATAATGTCAAGATTATATTTAAGGTTAGGGATTGGTGAATCAACCATTTTTCATTTTCAATGGACTATACCTTGTTTACTTCGTCTAAAAAAACATGTGACACTATTGTCTAATTATTAATACCTTCTTAGTATTCAATATACAGAAAGTTTTATTTAATATAACAGTCATATATTTTTTCCATGAAATTAATTGAGTTGTGCATAAATTAATATCAAAAGTGCATTAATATAAATGAAAGTGTTTGGAAAAATAATTAGGACAAACATTTACTATAATTGTCATTTTTGTAACTACGTCTTAAAAAATATTAGTTCATATCCTAGTTTTGATAAATAATGTTAAATAGATAATTTCAGCAATATGGTTCAACGTGACAATAAATTTAAGTTGAACTATTGACTATTCTAATTGAAAAAAAGCAATTGTAAGGTTTGATAATTTGATGGTTTCATTGTTTGATGTTAATCTAGTTTAACACCATGATTACGGGTTCGATTCCGATAATTAGTATTTGGCTCTAATTTACTTAGATTATATTTTGGGCTAGAGTTGGATGTTAATGTTAGAATTTAAGTTTATGTTTAGATTAAGTTAGGTTATATTTTGGGTTAGAGTTAGGTATTAATTTGTTAGGATTTAGTTTGTAATTAGATTAAGTTATATTTAGATTTTGGTTTAGGTATAGATTATGTTAGAATAAAGTGTTAGGATTATATTTAATTTAGTATTAATGTTTTTTTTACATCTAATTTAGTGTTAATGTTAAATTGAAGGTTAGATTTAATTAGTTTATAATTAGATTATGTTAATTAGTTTAGAATAAGTTAATTCTTATGGATGACTTGGAAACTCCTAAATAATGCACCAAGATCAAGTAACTTTAGAAATTTAACTTCGAAATCTTAATTCATTGACCCAAGCATATTCACTAAATTACTTATCCAAATCACGTAGGATTTTAACAATAAAGTTGAACTAAGGGAGAACAAAACATGATCAAAGATTGGATTGAGAACAAAGATAAATTGTCTCAAGAATATGTTAACGGAGTCAAAGAATTATTATGAATAGCAAATTCTTATGTCAACCGACAAGAGAAAAATTCAGTATCCATATAAGAAATGTATGAATCCGCCTTTTCAATTCATATGCAGTAGAATGCGGTTATGAAAAATGATGTTTTATGACTTTAATTTTTTGAGAACATAAACAAATGTCTTAAAATCCAAAAATTTCGATTTTCATGTCAAAGAGGTATATGAGCATTTCAAAAGTTTTTCTTTTTCTTTTTTTGAAAGTCTAATTAAAAAAAAAAAAAATTAAAAATCATGAATTTGAATATCTCCCTTCAAAAAAAGAAAAAAAGAAAGAAAAAGACAACTACCTTCTAATATAGTTTAATATTAAATTATCTTAAACTATTATGAACTTTATGAGTACTAAAAATATTACAATAGGAAATTTATTGTATAAACGAAAACATCTTAAATATGTTGAAAGTCAATTATATGGTAGGTATCATAAGTTGCAATTCCCAAATTTGTGACCTACCACTCTACTAAATGATATATTTTTCAATGTAGCTAGCGACCATATTTTGTTCATTACATACATAAATAATTATATTGTTGATTATTAATTAATATTCATTTATTGTGAAAGGAAACTGACTGAGGTGCACGTTGGGCAACAGCTAGCAGGCAATACCAATGAATAAAAGCCATTCGTGGGGCAACTTTCCTTTGCCCTTTAATAATTGAAGCCTTATGTTGTATTTTATACTCTACCAGAGATTTTTTTATTTTTTATTTTTTTTATTTTTTTTTTGTGCATACGTTTTAATTTTGTTTAAATTATGTATCTCAACTTTTTAGGTTTTTGTCTATTTTTCTTGAATTTTTCAAGTTTTATTTTGATATATATTTTTTTTGTTGAATTATTCATGTTGTATCTAATAAAGTCTACAAAAAAAAAGGTCTTAATTTAGAAGTTCAAAGTAAGAAATGATATTTATAAAATAGATAAATTATTTATCTCATTACTAATTAATTTTGAGATAAATTTTAATTTATTATAATTAATACGTAAACATTCGTAATTTGTTTGTGATTTTTTTTATATAAAATTTGAAATCTAGGTGTTGCCCTCACTATATATTTGAACACCTACGTCCATTTCAAGCTCTCAACTCGAAAGATAATAATAATAAAAAAAAATTTAATTGTGTTAAAAATGTCAAGTCAATCAAGGAAACTATCTTTTGAAAATAATATGTTAGTGATTTATTAAAGAATTAAACTTGTAATTTAACGGATATTTTAAAGAAAATTAGTTATAAAACAAATACTAGCATCTTTTTTTTTTATTAAAAAAAAACTGGCATCTCTATTTTAATTATAAAAAAATTTTAAAAATATTTAATACATAATAAAATATTTTAATTTTCATCTTTCCAATTAATTTTAGTTACTTCAATTTAATTTTATTGAAATCATTAATTTTACTTGAGTAAAGTCATCAATTTGCCATAATTTTGTGAGTTTGATTTAAGCCATTAGTTTAACTTGATTGAAGTCATTAATTTAAATCTATTTTTTATATATTTATTTTTTTTTCTAAAATTTTGATAGTTAGAAAATTTTTATTATTATTTTTCATGAAAAAACCCATATTTTAAAATGAATAACCTTTAAATATTTAAGACTTTAATCTAATAATAATTAAGAAGGTTGGGAGCTTTAAATGAACTTTTAATGGCATTAAAAGCCTATAAGTAGGAAATTGGTGGAGGTAGTTGCCTTCTTAATGATTTACTTGTGTTTGCTCTATCTTTTAAATTCAGAAAATGTCAATAAAACCAATGATTTTAGGGCTTATGGGGATTAGCAAGGAGGTTACATAGAGTCAGCCTCCAATTTTATTGATTATAATAATATATTGAGTTGCAAAACATTAACCATTTAGACTTATAGACTCTAATAAAATATTAAATATTAAAAAATATGAGATTTTATCTTAAAATTAAATGATAATAAAAAAAAAAGTAATTCATATAATTTATAAATACTTATTAAATTTTCCACATTTTGAACGTAGGATAATGGTTTGAAAAAATCATTAAGTTGGGTTTAAATTATTTTCTACTTGCATAAATTAATTGATAATAATAATAATAAAAAGTAGCTCATATCAGTAAGTTTGAAAAAAAAAAAGTAACTCATAAATAATTTATGCAACTTGTTCTAAGTTGGATCCACAAAAAGCTCAAGAGGACCAATAATAAATGAAGGGTTTGAAAAAATCTCACGTGTGGTTCAACCAAATTGAAGACGCATTTTGGTCAGAAAAATGAATCGTGCACGGGTAGGATTCATCGAGTTTTAAAAATTAAGAGATAATAAATTCAATTTAGAATACTCATTTACTTTAAATTAATTTTTTATAAATTTTTTTTTGTCAATTAATTGCATTAGAAACTAAATTTTTTTTCGACAGTCCCATATATAAAAAGAGTAGATTATAAATTTGCTCCATTTGATTGGAAGAAAGTTTTACTTTAATATTATGCCTTCAAAACTAAAATTTAGTCTTTATGATAAGAAAGTTATAATTTAGATCTTAGAAATCTAAAAACTATAATTTAGTTTTTAAAGTTTGATCAAATTTAAAATTTAGTTATTGTCGTTCTAATTTTTAGGTAAATTAAGTAATTGAAAATTCTTTAAGTGACTAATTGAACAAAAAAAAA
>JBBMKA010054726.1:0-18554 GCA_037833695.1 Sechiopsis laciniata
GGCAAGCTTTTGAAGATGTAATATATATGCCTCTTGAATCTTCTTTGCCTTGCTCCTTGTAATAGGTCCTTTAGGTATATGCAATGGATCAGTTGTCTGATTCGTATAAGTAGGTGACCTGTTTTGACTAATAATAAGTATAACATGCTTAGAGTCAATGTAACGGCCCAGGTTTTCATCCCAGTTCCCTAGGTATGTTTCTCTTTTGATTCGATTGTTTCGTTGGGCCGTTAGAGCAGTTCTAGCCTTCAAGGGTATTTTGGTCATTTTACCCTGGGGGTTAGTTTGGTAATTTGCTGAGTTTCAGGGTCGTTCTTACATTTGGCTGAGATTAGGGCTGTTTTTGTGTTTTCCAGGGCAGCAAGGTTAGTTTCGCAGTTTGGAGGTTTTGGAGCTTGTTTTAATTAAAAGAAAGGCAAAAAGGGAGTTTGGACTTTTAGATCGAAAAAAAAAACACGGAAAAAAGCCAATTCCCTCTTCACTTCCTCCCTATCATATTTCCCCTCTCCTTCTTCCCCATTGCCATCGATCACCCCTGGCCGAGCCCCTCATCGCCGTTCAGCCCTAGGCCCAGCCACACGCACGTGGTACCACGCACGTACCATCGCTGTCGAGCTAGCCGCACAACCCATTGACCTCGCCTTGCTCGCACCGTACCGCGAGCCCATGCCCCACGCTGATCGCTGCTCCTCATTGTACAGCAGCCTCACGTTCGCATTCTCACACGTCAGCCACTCCAGCCATCGTCGCACGTACCAGATCGCCCGCGCACACGCAGTTCGCCAGTGTCCCAATTGTAGCCCTGTGATCACGCCTGCTCGCCTGTGCACACGCCGCTCACCGTGTCCTAATCGCAGCCCCGCGATCACTCTCACCCAGCCACTCTGTAGCACCTCCCAGTCTCGTGATCACCTCACTCCATCGAGCCCACACGCACGCCCTCCCTCGCATGCTCAGCAGCCGCACGCTCCTGCAAGCATGCCTCGTGCCTTGCCGCTCAGCTCCTCACCCGCGCTGCCGAGGCCAATACTTGCCAAGGCCTTGCTATCGAGCCTTGTACCTTCGGTTTTGGGTAACTTCCCGAGCCCTATTCGTTGGATGCCTAAACCTTGTGTAGTTGCTTGTTTTTAATTAATTGTTTGTTATTATTTACCTAGGTTGAGTTTTGTGTTGGTTCTACAGCTCGAGGAGCAATTGTCTTTTGTTGTGTGTTTCCAGTTTTTAGGTAAGGATTCCTTATCGGGGTTGTGTGGACTCTGCGCTTGCCATAGGTCCTTTATGGTAAGAAGTGCAGATCTCTAGTGTCCTGGGAAGAGATTTGATGCTGAACACTGTTAGCTCTAGGGTGCTTCCTCTTAGCCAGATCCTATTAGGTTGTCATCATCCAGAAGCTGAGAGTGAACCAACGTACGTGTCCCCACCAGTCGAGCAGTGAGAACAGATTTTTAACCCCGGTAGCTGGGTGTGGATTAGCTACCACCCCAGCATAAGCCTAGTTTGTGGCCTGCTAGAGCGGGGTCCTTTCCTTGGTGCAAGCCTGCCTTGGGACTACCTTAGCTTCAGGCGTTCGTGTGAACGGGCTGCCATAGTATGGTGCCGAGGGCCTCCCGCCTGCTGTGAATCAGTGGATACCTTTCTGAGTCATAGGCATGCGCACCTAGACCGGCATAGTTTGTGTAGGCCTACATTTATCTGGTTTGCAGGAGCATGTGGTGTGCACGTATGTACTTTAGATGCCGGGAGGAGAACTCCCTCAGGCTAGTGTATCAGTACACCTTTTCATTCAGTTTAGAGCCCGACACTTGGGTACTCTCCCAAGTGTCTAGGATCAGCATAGTGAGCTGATCACCTTAGCCGAGGGTTAGAGACTCTCGAAATTCTTAGGGTTATATTGATAACCCATTTAGAGATCTGCAGTGGATCCTTAGCCGAGTGTTAGAGACTCTCGAGGTTTGAGCATGTTGAGATTGAGCTTTTGTTGAGACTGCCTATGTGATGTTTGGATTGCTTGTATGCTAGGATGCTAGATGATGTGACTTGTGTACTGTACCCCGACTGGGGATTCTTACTGAGTGCCTTTGTACTCACCCTTATTTCTATGGTTTTTTTCACTAGGTAACTTGGGACAGCATCGGGACGGCTAGAGGAGGAGCTAGATGATCATGGGAGTTCGCTGCATTGTCATTTTTCATTTATTTTATGGATTCAGCATGTTGGCTTATTTTAAGGATTTGTTTTAGAACTGTTTTAACATACTCTGGCTAGAGGATTTTCAATTGTTTTTATTTTGAGCCATGTTTATTTGGTTTATTACTTTACTAATAAATGTTGATTTCCAGTTGAATTATTTAATTTTCGGATTTTACATGATTTAAATCCATACATGCTGAGTAAGAACCGGGTTTAAGACTTAGAGTCGGGTTCTTACATGAAATCTTCCCATGAGAGTTTTGTCTCATCAAAAAATTCCATGCCAATGCCTCATTAAATACTTCGGCCTTCAAATATATATCTTCTAATCTTGTATTGTTGGTTGCACTTTCAATGCATATCCCCTTTAGAGATTGTTCGTGCTCATATTTGGTTTCCTGGAGTGTTAGAATGATGTCATTCTCCCTCATCCATTGTTGTCGTCTTAGCCGTATCTCATTCTCCATACTTTCGTCCTCGAGAGACTGCTCACGATTGTACATAGGATACCTAGGTTCATGATGCCTCGATTCCCATGTATTATTCATGTTGTTGCGATCTCCTTGCAGACCATATTGATTATGAAAGATACTGCTATGATCTCCCCCAAACTGCTGTTGGTTCTCCCAGTTAGGATACTTTAGATAGGAATCGGTTGTGTAAGGCTTCTCCGTACTTAGTTACTGATAAAAACATGTTTGCAGAGGAGTGATATTATTGTTCCAATACTGATTTGCAATGTGATTGTAAGCCATCTTCTTTTTATTGCCTGTGGTGATGCATTGGGACTTCTTCCCGGTAGATTAGTATACTCTGCGCTTCGCAGTGTTCTGCAGTACACTAAGAAAATAAGCATTAATTAGCCTTTTTGATAATTAAGAACTACTCTTAAACTAATACAACTAATTATAAATAAATCAATTCCCGGCAACAACGCCAAAAACTTTATGCAATTTTTTGGTGCGGTATAAATAAACTATTGATAAATTCTAAGTATAAGACTTTATTGCTAAAGCCTCATGCTTTGGAATCACATTCACAAAAGTATACGCGGTCGAAAGTGTAGTAAGTGATAAGTATTTATATTTTATCGCTCTCCGCAGGGATTGATGTCATGTGATGTGGCTGAGAAATTTGTTAAGCAAGATGGAACTAAAGCAACTTGGTGCAACAGTGATTCAAGTTGATAACAGATCAACAATTGAGTTAGCAAAGAATCTAGTGAACCATGAAATAAGCAAACACATTGATGTTCATTTTCACTTTATCCGAGATCATGTGAAGGAAGGAAGTGTGGAATTGCTGCATTTGGCGAGTCAAGATCAAGTTGCGGATACTTTCACAAAACCATTGCTGAAAGTTTTGTTCGACAAATTCAAGAAAATGATTGGCATGGCGGATGGTAGAAGCATTTAAGTTTATGTCGGAGTTTTTTTTAATAAACTTTAATGCAAATTTATTATTTTGTTTTAAATGTAATTAGTTGGCATTTTGTAAGGAATTAATGGGTTGTCAATTTAAGAGCTAATTAAGGAATTAGTGGATCCTTAATTGAGTAATTAGTATGAAATGTTTTTGGAAAGAACTTGGAGACCAAGTTGTAATAGGACTATAAATAGGTGATTCATTTCATTGTGAAATTTAGAGAGCAAGAGAAAGGAAATAGAGAAGTTGAGAAATAAAGAGAAGAAAGTGTTGTAGAGAATTCCAGTGTTTTTGCCTCTCCAATCCTGCAAGCGAAAAGCAAGCGCGATTGTTTCTATTCGAATTTTTTATTCACATTTTAGATTCTACAAATTGATATTAGAGAAATTTACAAACCCAACTGCTTTTGCAATTTATGCGAGATAGATTGAGATATAGATACTTTTTTAATAGAAAATTAAGGATGAATTTGGACTTCAAATTTATGAACTATTAAAATAGCAAAAACTAGATAGTTCCTAAAAATTAAGAAAAATTTGAACTTTAGATGAGCTGTAGAGCTTGTTTTCTTACTCCATTAGAATGAGATATTGATTTGGTTTTGAAAAATTGAGAATGGGAACTGGCCCAACAATACACATAAACCCAATTCAACCTCAACCCTTCAAATCTTCTATAGTTATTCATTTCTTCTGATCCAGAAAAACAAACCATTACAGGGAGAGGGAGTTCGATTGAAGAAGTGGAGAAGAATTTCACAGTGGTGGATGCCGACAGTGATGGGTTGAAGAGAAGGTCGTGAGAGAAAATAAGGGCAGATGCAAATAGGTTAAGGCGAGAGGGGAAATAATTTTTTTAATTTATTTTATCTCAAATTAACAGAATGTTAACTTCACTTTAACGATAGGGACAATTTTTCAGCTTTTGAATATTTAGGTCTTTTTCGGGCATGACTGTTCGTGGATTTATCCAACACACAAATTAAGAAAATAATAATGATGTGAGAATGGTGAAGTGCAAAGCAATAATCTCGCTCAAGCGAAATTATACTCAATCAAGCGAAGTACGTGTTGCGTGTGTGATTTCCCAAGGATGTGCAAGTATACACAGTCTTGTTGTAGCAAGTTTTAATGTAAGTAAGAGTCATCTTCATAGGAATTAGTTATTAACATCATGCTTAAATGAAGTTTAAAGAGTCATGGTAACGGAAAAAAATTGTTGTGATGGAGCTAAACTAAGTCTACTAAAGTGAAATAACTTAGCTAAAGCGAAATAACTTGGCTGAAGCGTAATAACTTGGCTGAAGCAAAATAACTTGGCTAAAGCGAAATAACTTTGCTAAGCTGAAATAACTTGGCTACAGCGAAATAACTTGGCTAATAACTTTGCTAAAGCGAAATAGATGCAAGGAACAAATGACAAAGTAAGTAAGATGCTAAGAATGATGAACCAACTTTAATCAGATTAACGGCATCGGAAGGAGGCTAGGACTTTTCGAAGAATTTTGCTCTAACCCAGGCTCTCTCGAGCTCTTAGATTTGGCTCTCTCGAGCACTTAGTCAGGTTCTCTCGAACTCAAACAAACAAGTAAACCAAGCAATCAGCACTAGGTGAACCTTATCTCTAAATGTTCTTTTCAAATGCTAGTAAACTTAGCAAACCTAATGTTATGACATGCAAGTTTGCTCTATTCCTTTTCTCTCGAAAGCGAAATATAGTTAATACAAATGGCTAGATAAACAAAATGCATTTCAAGTTTAACACAGCATGCATAAATAGTTTGAC
Source organism: Sechiopsis laciniata (assembly GCA_037833695.1). NCBI lineage: Eukaryota > Viridiplantae > Streptophyta > Magnoliopsida > Cucurbitales > Cucurbitaceae > Sechiopsis > Sechiopsis laciniata. The sequence goes on from JBBMKA010054726.1 coordinate 5,401, forward strand.
ATCTTGCTACCTCTTTGCTTAAGCGAAATACTCCTACTTGTCTACTTCCTTCCAATTATAAACTTAGCTACTCATGATGAGAAATAGATTCAAAGCAAGGTAATAAACAAAGTTCATCTTCGTCAATTAACAAAATAACAAAGTTTTCTTACAAAAGCTATGCTAAATCAAAACTAGGAACAACTGGAAATGGAAAGTAAAAACGACTAAGTAAACAATGTTAAAGCAAAACTACAAACAACTGGAAAATTAAGCTAAAACGACTAAGCTAACTAGAACACGACAAGGAAATTAATCAAAAAAGAAGCTAGACGATGAACTCTCCAGAAAAGTGGAGGATCTTTCAGGAAAATGGAGGACAAGCTTCAACGAAGACGAAAGGCTGCTATTTATAGAGTTTGCTTCAGTGACAAGGTTCTGACACTCTCTGCTCACTGATCTGCCATGTCCCCTCTAGACCACTTCTGACACTCTCGGCTCCATGATCTGCTATCACGACCTTTTCCAGAGCGGACAGAAAGCAACGGCTGCAATTTAATGTTTTTGCTTGAATCTTTGACACGCATCTTTAAATTTAGATATTTTCCAAGCATCCAAGTCCGCTAGATTCCATTTCGCCTAAGCGAAACTTTTAGCAACTTCACCTTTCGCCTAAGTGAAACTTTTAGCAATTCTGCATTTCGTTCCCTGGGTTTGCAGCAGTGAAATCAAAATATTAAGTTTATAGAATTCATACTTGAAATTCGCACATTCATGCACTTTTGCTACAACAAACCTCTAAAATATTATCCTAAACAGAAAACTATAGGATTTTTCATTTCGCTCAAATAGTTATGCTAAAGCGAAATAAATCAGCGAATTCATTTATGATGTAGCAAAATTTCCAGCGAAATACTACTATACTTAGCCAATAACTCGCAATTCTTGAGAGTTATCACACCCCCAAACTTACCTCATTTCTCGTCCTCGAGTAATGACTAAATTTAAATTGAGAAATTTCGCTTTTACCAATCTCACCTTGCAACAGCAATTTAAATTGAGAGTTATCTCATTCTAATGCTTATCAATTTTGCTAAAGCAAACAACAATCAATTCAAAGAATTCAAGTAAATTTCTAAGCTAAGCTATTTTATAACTAGACCATGCTAAGCAATATTTTAAAACTCAAAGTACTCCATTTTGCAATTTCGCTCCAGCCACGCCACTCAAGCAAACCCCTTTTTAGCCTAGAGCTTTTACTCTTTGGTTCTGATAACCTTAGCTCTTTAATAGGAAATAATCACTCGCTTAAAGCTTTTTCGCTCCCTTCATGATTGGTACATCTTGTCTTTTTTCGAAGTGAATACTCTCCTTTTACAGTTTGCTGGAGATCTCTCATTTACGTTTCCTACTATCGCTTGCTCAATTTTCATCGAATGTTTGATAATAATGATAGATACCTAATGTTAGAGCAAACGACATCGGAGAGATGATCCCAGAAACTTGGGCTACTAGCCCTTTGATTCACTTCGCTCTCGTATTTACTTTGGGAAAATTTTGAATTTTTCATGTTTTTGTCCAACCTAGGGTTTAGGTTTGCCAATCTTACATTTTACTTCAGTGAAATGGCAACTATCCAATTAATTTTTCTACGCTGAATCACTCTTGAAGAATTTTAATTTTGTGCTCTTTTTGCAAGCATATTTACATTTTCACTCGACAAAATCCACCCCAAACTTGGACTTTTCATTGTCCCAATGAAAAATACTCAGCACCCCTAAACTTAAAGTTTGCTAAAAGTTTAAGGCTTGGGTTAGATCTAATTGAGTTCGCTCAAGCTAAATGATTCTGCAAAATTAAATTTCTAAACTTGATGAATTTTTGAAAACTAAGGCCTTTATTTCTTACAAAACTTCGCTTCGTCCAACTAAAAGATTTCACGCCAACGTTAAAGAGTTATAATATTACGTTACAAAGAAATAAAATTGACTTGAACAGAAGGAGAGTTAATGAGATTTCGCAAAGAGATAGATAACAAAAGTTTGCTGAACCGAAAGATAATAGTATTAACATTTAAGCTTTTTTTTGACATGCGAGCTTACAAGAGATGAAATTAAAAATAAACGAAAAGCAGGCATGCAATCATACAAAGATTTGAAATGAGAGAAGTAAAGAAAACTTAGGACTTCTACTACTCTTCTGGAGGATCATCGCTCAAGTCTTCTGGCGGAAGCAGAAGTTCTAGAAATGGAGGCAGTCGATAAGGACCTCCAGCAAGGTTGGTTAAAACTTGCTAAAGAACCAACTCTCACTGAAAGAAATAGCGATGAAAGTTGTGGTTTTCATCCCTGATTTCTCTCAGAAGTTGGAGTTTCTCTTCACTGCTGCTTGATACAGCCTTCTGCTTCTTTGTTGAGCGGGCAGCTCTCGCTGTTGCCCTTAGGGCAAAACTCAAAATTTTCTTCCTAGGCACAAATGGATCATTTGGTCTGCCCTTTACCCTTGGAATCTATAAAGCTCGGATATGAAGTGCGAGAAAATGAAGTGGCTCACTTTTCTACCTTTTCAAGCACAAATTTCTCGTGAAATAATGTTTCCAATGTTAACGGAAAGGCCGGTCATGATAGAGCAGACCAACAGCACTCGCAGAACTATCAAAGTGGATTCATGTGAAACCGGCATGAGCGAAGACTTTAAAATTGAAGCCCAGATTCGCCCAACCTCATTCAAGTTCGCCGTGTGGAATCTATGAGATTACGGCCCTTCGACCCACTTTGCTCCGTCCACTCCAATAACTTCCAGGCAAGTCTCTAGGTCATCCTCAGTGTAGTCATTCAATAATTTCTCGTAGTCAGAGTCTTCATTTTTTAGCCCAAAGAGTTCATTCCAATCTTCGAGTGCCCAGCTGATCGTTTGACCGCAAACCGTTGCTTGGTGGGCGGAGTGATCAAGCAAACTACGTAGAATTCTATCACCTAATCTCGCCTCGCTTCGTCGAGCTCTGTACATAGATGACTCTAGCCTCGACTTTTGATCTGGAGAACGACAGGTTCCGGTAGGCCTTTAAAGTCAGGATCGAACACTTACTCCAACAAGAACTTCTTTGATTGGTACAGGATAATATTCTTGTTTATTACTTCTTGCCTCTTCTCGGTTAAGAAAAATGTTGCCACTTCGCTCGTGACTTACTTGCCCTTGCTAAGCTTCTACAGCGGCGAAGGAGTTTTTGTTTGACCCTCGCTTCACTTTCTCTTTAACCCTGGGATGCCCTTGAGTCTCGCATTTTCTTGAAGTCGTTCGGGCTCTGATTCGTCCTCCTTCCCAGAACCTGTGACAGCTTTCAAGCTATCCTCTAGCTCTTTTTCTTACTCTTTGTTAGAGTTAACTTCGCCTTCGCCCTCGCGAAGAGCAACATTTCCGTCCTTTAATGCAGCGCTTGTGCTACCAATTGGATCAACAACAGGTCGACCAGGTGTCAAATGTACATCATCTTCAACTGATTGCACAAGACTGGCTTCGCCCTCAAGCTCTAATTCTAGGCTTGCTTCTTTTTCTTTTACTACTTTGCTTTTCCCTGGGGCTCTATCAACTTCGCTAACAATCCTTTCCCCACTCATCTCATCCTCTGATTCTATTTCACTGCCCCAATCTCCAAACATCTGTTCTACTAACTTCGCCACAGTGAGTTTCCTTTCTTCGATCGTTTAGGGTGTTGTAGCACTCGAATCGGATGGTATTTCCACCGTTGAGCTTTGCTGGGCCACCAACCCTTTAGGCATCTCGCAAACTGTTTGTTCTGTGGCGGTCCTGTCTAACCTTCGCTGTGTCATAGTAGCAAATCTTTCTGCCTCTTTTTCTTTTCTTATTGGCTGTAATGCCTTTACTGGTGGCGAAGCTATCTTGCCCACAGCCGTCGAGATTTGAACATGCTTTTTCTCTGCTGACTTTGTCACCTTGCCAACAGAAGGCTCGGTATATGGGTTTTTCAAAATGGGCTTAACATTGTGCTCGCCCCAGCAGATCGCTTTAGCATGTTCCTTGGCCTCACTCTTTCAATAGGAGCTTCGCCAATAGTCTTACTTGGGTTTGCTGTAAATTTTGCCAACAGAGACTCTTTCACTGCCACGAGCTTGCGCACGTCTACTTCATGCTTGGAGGCCTTCTTGGCATTGACAGGTGTTCGAGAGGCCATTTTGGTTAAGGTAGGTAAAAATGGACAAAACTTTTAGTGAAAATTAGAAGCTAGAGAGATCGATAGAGATTTATAGCGTGAAAAAGAGAAATGAGATGTGAAACGCGGGATTTATAGGCTTCGAGAATTAGGTCAACTATCATCTTGGGAGGCAAAATTTTTCTTGGAGCACGACGAAACCTCAGCCGTTAGATTGAATTTCCTCTTGACATGTGTCAAAACGGGCCAGGCGATTAATGCCACACGTTTAGGACATGCATGCGATCTGATTACGTCATAGCATGACCTCACTCTGTCTATGAATCACCCTTGCGAAATTGATTCAAAGTGATGGCGAGCGACAGAATACCAAACCTGACTTCCTTGATTTAGCGAAATAAAAATAATAAAGCAGCAAAAATTACAACTATGAATTTAAAACAACTAAGACTAAAATATGTACAAGGTAATTTCTACTAACCTGGCTGGGAGTAAAAATTTTTATGAAATCAACTTGGATAATACCTTTGCTCCAGCGAAATAAACTCCAGCGAGCGGCCAGATAATAATTTTTTTTTTGTGCCCCATCCTTGATGACTTGCTTGAGCCTTCTTTGATTTTCAAATAATTTCGCGTTTTCACCCTTAACAATGATCATGAACAAACATAAAAAATTTCCACAGTGAGCAACATTACCTTCTTCGATCATCAAGGCTTTAGCTTGAACTTCTCCATTCGCTTGATTTAGCTCCACCAGAAAATTATCAAAGTACTCCTTGGCATTCCCCTTCATTATCAATCTTTGAGGGCATTGAGGTAGAGTGACTTCAAGCGTGGTAAAATTCTCCTTTGATCCTTCTTCAATTTGAGGCTTTTGAGATAGATCTTCATCAATGGATTCTTTTTCTTTTTCCACAGGGTTTCGATCAGATTTTTCTTCCTCATTGGTTCTAGCGAAATCTTCGATCACATTTGCTTCAGCGAAACTGCCCATCACTTTTGATTCTTCTTCAGTTTTCTCTTCTTCGCTCAAAAGCTTGTAATCTTTCCATGTTATAGCAAAAGTTTTCTCCTCCTTGGGCTCTTGTTCATAATTCGCTTTGGTGAACGTAATAGCAAAACCTTCCTTTTCCGTCAATGCCTCATCCTCTTCCAATGCCAAAGTTTGTATCTGTTCCATCTCAGGAATGTTCAATGCCTCCACATCCGAAGTATGTTCGTCTAAATGGCTTAGCTTAACTTCATCGGTTAAATGAGTTACGTCTACTTCTTGGTTGGTCAAAGTTATTCGTTGGTCTTGAGGGCCAGCGTCCATTTTAGCGATGCTCGCTCTAAGTAGATCTTCCAGTGCAGTGTCAGAGTTGGCTGAAGCATAGGCTGAATTAGACAATACAAGAGTATTTTGCTCGAGCGAGTTGATTTCTAAATTTCTCATGAAATCTTCTTGGCTTTGAAAGGCAATGTCTATTTTAGTCATGGATGCCTTAATTAGGCTTTCTAAAGAGGTATCCTGATTATGCTGAGCAGAGGCTGCTGAGTGAATTGAGAATTCGTTGAGGCTTCCGCTGAGGCATACTCATATTCGGCGAACTCAGGAATCGAGGCTTGATGGATTTGAAATATAAACTCGTTTTTGGTTATGGATTCTCTAATAAAGATCTCCAAGGGGGTTTCCACGTTTGGAGCGAAATGAGGGTTCGTTAGGGCACTACCGAAACGTAATCTGAAACGAATTCAAGATCTGAGTTATGTGGCTTATGTCCTTGTTGGTGCTGAACGCCACATTCAAATGGACTGTTTGTTCTTTCATAATCATAGGCATTCTGTTGGTTGCTCATCTATATAGAATTTCGCATGATCTCATAAATGGTCAAATCAGGATTTTCATGGTCTTTTTTGCAAGTGTGGCTATCTCTACAAAAATTGTGACTTTTAAAGCTCATTGTTGAAAATTTCTTCTCCTGCCAAGCGAATTCGGAGTTTTGTTCTTCCCATGAAGGGTTCGTTTGGGTGAAGTGCGGCATAGCAAAATTTTGCTCTTCGTAACTATGGTTAGGCGAAAAGTTAAGATTCCATGGTTGATTTTGCAGAGCAAATGTCTCTTCATTATACTGATTAGGATAGACGAAGTCATAAAAGTTGCCTTGATAATTATCCATCTTCCTTAATCTCCTAGAAAATTATTTTGCTCAGTGATAAATCATCTGTAAATTTCCAACTTTGCGAGAAACATACCTACAACAAAGGCAAACATTAATTGCTAGGTTTTAAGTTAATCACTACTCTTAAAGCATCTCTTAAACAAAATTTAATGACAATAATCCCCGGCAACGGCGCCAAAAACTTGTTTGCAGATTTCCAAACACACAAATTAAGAAAATAATAATTAGAGAAGAATGATGACGTGGATGATTCAAGATTTCGCCAAAGCGAATTCCTACTTCTGTTTACGCGAAAGTGTGTGTGTGGTTTCCCAAAGAATGTGCAAGTAAACACAGTTTTGTTGTAGTAAGTTTTAATGTAAGTAAAAGTCATCTCCATAGGGATTAGTGATTAATGTCATGTTTAAGCAAAGTTTAAAGAGTCAAGGTAACGGGGAGAAAACTGTTGTGATGGAGCTAAACTAAGTCTGCTAAAGTGAAATAACTTAGCTAAAGCGAAATAACTTGGCTAAAGCGAAATAACTTGGCTTAAGCGAAATAACTTGGCTGAAGAAAAATAACTTGGCTAAAGCGAAATAACTTTGCTAAACTGAAATAACTTGGCTAAAGCAAAATAGATGCAAGGCACAAATGTCAAAGTAAGTAAGATGCTAAGACTGATGAACTAACTTTAATCAGATTAAAGGCATCAGAAGGAAGCTAGGACTTTTCGGAGAATTTTGCTCTAGCGAATTGGCATTATGCTAAGAAGCGAACAACTGAATTCGCTCTAACACAGGCTCTCTCGAGCTCTTAGATTTGGCTCTCCGAGCACTTAGTCAGGTTCTCTCGAACTCAAACAAACAAGTATACCAAGCAATCAGCACTAGGCTAACCTTATCTCTAAATGTTCTTTTCAAATGCAAGTAAACTTAGCAAAACCTAATGTTATGACATGCAAGTTCGCTCTATTCCTTTTCTCTTGAAAGTGAAATAGAGTTAATACAAATGGCTAGATAAACAAATGTATTTCAAGTTTAACACAACATGCATAAATAGTTTGACATCTTGCTACCTCTTTGCTTAAGAGAAATACTCCTACTCGTTACTTCCTTACGATTATGAACTTTGCTACTCATGATGAGAAATAGATTCAAAGCAAGGCAATAAACAAAGTTCATCTTCATCAATTAACAAAATAACAATGCTTGCTTACAAAAGCTATGCTAAATAAAAACTAGGAACAACTGAAAATGGAAAGTAAAAAATGACTAAGTAAACAATTTTAAAGCAAAACTACAATCAACTGGAAAATTAAGCTAAAACGACTAAGCTAACTAGAATATGACAAGGAAATTGATCAAAAAAGAAGATAGACGATGAACTCTTTGGAAAAGTGGAGGATCTCTCCGAAAAAGGGAGGACATGCTTCAACGAAGACAAAGGGCTGCTATTTATAGAGTTTGCTTCAGCGACAAGGTTCTGACACTCTCTGCTCCATGATCTGCCATGTCCCCTCTAGACCATTTTTGACACTCTCTGCTCCATGATCCGCGATCACAACCTTTGCCAGAGTGGACAGAAAGCAACGGCTGCGATTTAATGTCTTTGCTTGGATCTTTGACACGCATCTTTAACTTTAGATATTTTCCAAGCATCCCACTTCGCTGGATTTCATTTCGCCTAAGCGAAACTTTTAGCAACTTCACCTTTTGCCTAATCAAAACTTTTAGCAATTCTGCATTTAGCTCCCTGGGTTTGTTGCAGCGAAATCAAAATATTAAGTTTATAGAATTCATACTTGAAATTCACACATTCATGCACTTTTGCTACAACAAACCTCTAAAATATTATCCTAAATAGAAAACTATAGGATTTTGCATTTCGCCCAAATAGTTATGCTAAAGCGAAATAAATCAGCGAATTCATTTATGATGTAGCGAAATTCCCAGCGAAATACTACTATACTTAGCCAATAACTCGCCATTCTTGAGAGTTATCAATGACCTAAATATTGATGCCCACTCATCTTGCTTAATATGAACTACATTCTCTTTTTATTTATTTTATATTTTTTAGATTTAAAATAATTAGAATGTGGTCCATATTAGGACATGTAGGTGGACATTAGTTTTAAGTCATGCCTGGACATGACCTAAATATTTCTCCTTTTCAAAGTTTAAGGACTAAAATTAAACTTTTTAAAGTTGAGGGACCAAAATGGAACAAATAAGATAGTCTAGGGACCAAAAGGATATTTTAACGAATTTTATATTTACATTTATGTTGATTCTCCTCTTTGGTCGAAATGTCATGGAACAAATTTGGCGTCAAATTTATTTATTTTTCTTCTCATTATTAATATTCGAGAACCTCTTTTCAAAAAAAATAATAATAATTAAAAAAAAAATTGAGAACCAACTCAAACTAGAAAATTTGATCGTGCTTTGCACGTGTTTGTATTTTAATTAAATAAAGTTGTACTTTCTAACCAATAGATAAAAGAGAAAAACTTCTCTGCTGCCGGACAAGCAGATTGTATCTGATGATGAACACATGTATGGTAAAGATTAGGCCACGTTTAAAAAAAAGCTAAACAATCTTGCCTCACTTGTCCCTAGTAATCATTACTTTCTTTTTTCTTTTTTTTTTTTCAAATGTCAAATAATCCCTTTTTGTCTTGTCTAATCACAATTATAATATTATTATATATTAAATTTTATTTTTTAATCACACTATTTCAAAATTTCTCCAACAATATCTTCATAAAAAATGTATTTAACAATTAAATATGTTTAATTGTTCTTCTTTAATATTTTATACCACATTTTTTTAAATCTAAATTTTACGCCATTTTAATTTTTTTTAATAGTTTTATAATTTTTTTCTAACTATCTTATATTATTTTTAAACAGAAACTATCGTAGATTTATAAACCAGTTTTTATAATCATGTAAAATTTTAAATTTTAATATAATATCAAAAAATGAGATTACCAAATAAAATATTTTTATATTAAGATGTTCATTTATTGATTTGGAAGAATAAAAACTCCACAATTTTATTTTATCGAAACTAAATCTAAAACTCTACCTATAATAGAAGATTTATAACCATTAAATCTAGAGATTCTAACCACCCATATGTGGTTGTTTTCTTTTTAAATATAACAGTAAATCCTACACAATTACTACAATTCCTCTAAATTCAGTAAACCTTTTAGGTGTGGCAAAAATGGTTGACTCGCAATATCACAACAATCTAAATATAGTTCATTATTTCAAATTCAAAGAAAAATTTTATTCATATGTATAACTAATTGATTACATAATAAAATCACATGATGTTTCATTGATAACCACATTTTCAACACTTGCCCTTTCCATCATAAAGTCATGTCTACAATGAATAATTTCATCCAAAGATTTTAACTTTGACCTTACTTATAGATAATGATTGAACTTAATTTAACAAAAGCAAAAAGGTTGAATTTCATATAACATACACAAAATATTAATTTTTCTTATGTGAAAAGATAATTATATCTAATTATCTCACATAAAATAGTTCAAAATACTTATACAAATCATATTAATGTTCTTTGGTTGAATTTTTGTGACCAAATGCTGATGCCTCCTATAAAAAAAATAATGTTAGTATATCACTATTAAATAATCTCAAACAAAAATATTATGAATTCAAAGTTACCTCAAGTAATTGGGTGAATGACATATTGTTTCTTCTATTCATTGATAATACTTGTTGGCTTACACTCGATGACATGGATGTTATTTGTGTATCTTTTTTTTATCATATTTTCCTAATTGAAAAAAAAAAATCATGAGAACTTACTTTGAAATTCACAAATATCAATATAGTTGATGTTGTAGTACCTGTGTAAGGTTAATGATGTGGTTTGACGAAGAAAATGCTTTTTTTTACTTCACATTTTGTTTGTATCTCCTTTTTTCAATCGATTACGGAGACGACCAACTGTAGCCTTTCTTTTAACTCCACGTGCTTCTACTAGTTTATCTTCAATCAAACTTGAATCTTCTACATTAGTGTCATTATTATTATCTACTAAAATATTTGTCTTCATCTTCTCCAAATATTTGAGCAATTGACTAAAAATTTGTGATGTGTGCTCAAACAACTTCTCATGTTTTGATGCTAGTGAAAAAATTTGGCAAGCATTACGACATAAGTAGGTATAACGCTTCACCATTGATTCTTTACAATTACTTCTTTTATCAAGTACTTCATTCTCAAATTTACTTGAAGTTCTGGCTTCTTTTGTCCATCTTTTCAAAATATATGAAGCGGGAATTTTATTCACATTCTTTTTCTCAAGAACCTTAAGCGCGTGGGTACATAAAATACCCATAAAAGTGAATTTCATGTAGCTGCACGTAACTCTTTGTGTTGAAGCCTCATCGGTTATGTGATCTTCCAGAAAATGTCACTTTATATTTCGATGTATCATCACACTTATCAATCTTATAGAGACTACACATAAGAATATCAACGTACTCTTTTTTAAATAATTTAAATATTTCTGGTGTATATATTTCAGCTACATGTTGTAACATGTCTGTATTCCTTAACAAGACTGGTGTTGTTTGATTCATTTTGAAATCAGCAATCAACTCATTGTATCTTCGATCTGCCAAAACTCTTTCATAATGTTATAGGAAACGTAAAATGTAGTGACTTGGCTTCAAATATTTTTTCAATAAACTATTCATACTTTCACTCCGTTGTGTGCTTTTCATATCATCCGTAAAAGTATGGCGCCCATATAGCATTGCCTATTTTACTCGCAATTCAAACAAGTATGTCAACCATTTATTATCTTTAAGAATATGAGTGTTCAACATTTGCTGCCATGCTAACAACCAATCATCTTTATCATCATAATCATACATACACGACTAAATTCATGAACAAACTGATTTGATCTTTGAAAGACATGACTTAAATTTTTAGCTGCATTTTGAAAAATATGCCAAATACACAGTCGATGTTTTGTCTCAGAAAAGACTTTGCTTATTGCCTTAGCCATGGCTGCAGATTGGTCCGTAAAAATTTTCTGTGGTTGTTTTTTTAACATTGCCCCAAGAAATATTTCGAATAACTATTTTAAAGATTCTACAGTTTCGTCATAAAGTAAAGCTGCACCAAACAATACTAATTGTTTATGATGATTCACTCCAACAAATGGGGCAAATGGTCGACCAAGTTCACTTGTTCGATAAGTAGTGTCAAAACAAATAACATCTCCAAATAGTGTAACGGCCCAGTTTTCCATTTTGGTTCCCCAGGTATGCTTGTTTGTTGATTCGGTTGTTCAGTTAGGCCGTTAGTGCAGTTTAGACCTTTAGGGGCATTTTGGTAATTTAGCCTTCAGGGGTAGTCTCGTAATTAACCAGGGTTTCAAGTCTATTATGTTAGTTGCTGAGTTTGGGTTTTCTTCGGTTTCAGGTTTCCAGGGCTAGTGTTGTTATTTAAGGAGTTGGAGATTCTTTTGGTTAAAAGAGAAAAAAAAAAAAAAAAGAAAGAAAAAGGTGTCCTCTCTAAGACTCGAAGCCTGTTGGTTAGAGTTTAGAGGTTTTTGCTTAAAAGAAGAGAAAAGGAGAAAAAGGTGTCTTCGCTGGGACTCGAAGGCTAGTTGCCAGGGACACGTGGCAGGTGGAGATTGTTTGGTCGATTTAAAACCCAAAGGTTTTACGGAACGCTCACGAAAACTTCTAGAGGCCAAAAAAAATGCATTTTCTTTTAGATCGCATTCCTCATTGCGATCTCTTCTTCTTTTTCTTCCCATCTCTAATCGCAGACTTCTTCTTCTCACCTTCTCTTTGTCCATGCCGAGATCATCAGCACCGAAAACACCATAGCCAAGCCTCGAGATTGAAAACCTTAGCCAAAACCCTTGCTCTTACCGTAAATCAGCCCTAGCCAAGAGCAGCAGCAGCTTGTCACCAAGCAAATCACCCGATTGCCAGTCTAGTTCGCAAGCCCCATTGCGCGTTTGCTATGTTCGCCCGAGTGAACCACACGTCTGCATTCGCCGCTCGCCTTTGCCTCACCTTCACGCACACGTTAGGGTCACCTCGCCTGTCGCGAAGCCTTCGCCGTACTCCTTCACAGCCTACTCGCCCGCGCGTCACCCGTTCATGCCCGCGAAGCCGTACGCCTTCACCCTGTTCCTGCATCCGCTCCGTGTCATAGCTGCTTACATTCTACCGTAAGCCTGCAACCGAGCCCGTCGCTGTGCCACGCCTCCAAGCCCGCACGAACAGCTTCATCGAAAGCCTTGTTGTCGAGCTACCTAGTGTTCAGTTTAGGGTAATTTCCTTCCCGACCCTGTGTTGGTCATTTTAGTTTCGGGCAGCTGCTTCGAGTGGTGTTTAATTCGTGTACGTTGTTTTATTATTTGCTACGTTATTGGATCTACAACTCAAAGAGCATTTTTACTTGTTGTGTATTTCTAATTGTTTCCAGGTAAGGATTCCTTGCCGGGGTTGTGTGGACCCTGCGGGACTTCTCTGATTGCATTCCTGTTTACTTATTTACTGTTACTAGCATGTTTAGTAGATAGGAATTTCTATGCTGATCTGTTCTGCTAGCATGTTTGACTCTTATTTTCACATGTTAGTGCCATCTAGGTTTGTTCTTCCAGCATGCTTGATTTCCTGTTTTTAATCTCGTAGTACCATGCTAGGGTTATTTATTGTGAAACATGTCTGTTTGTTAAGAAATAAGGTTGTGTAATCTTATATAGATCTGTTAGGTTGTCATCATCCAGAGGCTGAGAGTGGACCAACGTACGTGTCCCCACCAGTCGGGCTGTGAGGACAGAT